>JANIJG010000538.1:0-15510 GCA_024611175.1 Megaceryle torquata | reverse complement strand
TTAGTGTCTAGGATATTTTTTTTTTTTTTTTTTTTTTTTTTCCCCTGAATTTTATTTAGAAATAGATAAAATATTAAATGAAAATACAATTAATGACAAATACTTAGTGGTTGTAACTGAGGAAGTGACTGTGGGACAAAAGCTTATTAAAAATGTCTTCTTACCTTATTCTCTCAGGCTTCAGTGATGGAAAGCAGCATTTACAGGGAAGTTGAACAGCGTATTGCCAACACATGTTTTTCCCAAATTTCCAATGACATTTTCTATTAAAAAAAATAAATAAATTAAAACACCAAAGCTTATCTTAAAAAAAAAAACAAAAAACAAAAACCAACAAAAAGCACCCCCAAAAAAACCAAACCAAAACCATCCAACCAAACAAGGGACCGAATCCTTGAATCCTAATGAATGATGAACTAAATATTAAAAACATTCAAAATTGCATCTTTAGGCCAAGCTATAATCTGAGCATCATTATAATACATTAGAAAAGGTCATAGGACAAATAGTGGCAATCCTTTCTCATTGTCTCTGCAACCAGTTCTCTATTTTAAGAGAACGTGATTAAGTTATGGACACTTTAGATTTTGTTTGCTTGTTTGGTTGGTTTTGTTTGTTTGATTGACTGGTTTTAAGTAACTTAGCCTTGTATTTATTTCACGGCATTAACACTTCTCAGAGTTTATTTCATTTTAACAAGCAGACATGTCTACTTTTTTCCATTTGCTGATGTATCTTAGGTGCTCTGAAACAAAACTTGCCAGAGGTGCTTGAATGAAGGAAATAAGTTTCTATTCAATGCTTAAGTCCATTTGAACAGAAAGTCATATTACTTTAAACAAATTTAATTTTACTCCAAAATATGCAAAATAAAAAAGACATTCCAATCAAGTTAGTCTTCAACACTGGAATCCTTTCTCTGGTTTCTTGTGTGTGCTCCAGCTTCTAATTACATTTTGTGTTCCTTACCAAGAAAAAATAAAAAGAAGAAAAGATGTTGAATTTTGTCCAAAGATGATCTATAATTAATTCCTTACTTCTAAGTTACTTTGTTTCAGACTGTCTGGTTCACCTGAATTTTCAGTATGATAGAAAAATATTCCAGTCTTGATGATAAATCATTGATCTACTTCTGCCCAAAGCAAGATTTCCTAAAATTGTCTTCCTGAAAAATTCTCTGAGTAAAGCATTTGCAAAATGGAGCTGGCATTCGTAACATGATCAGTAAACCATAGGTCCATCTGAAACTTTGCACTAAAACCTGTCACAGTATCTTTATCACCAGAGAAGAACAAGAATATGTTGCCTAAACAGAAACTTCTCTGCTATGCTCACATCCCTGCACACCTGCCCTGGCCTCCAGCTCCCTCTGTGGAAGGGCTGTAGCCTCATGCAGTTCTGCTTCCTACCTTGCAGACCTCTGTGACTGTCCCAAGCACCTTCAGGTACCAGATGCCTACCTTTAGGCAAGCAAATTGAGCCTCAGTGTTCAATCCCACATTATCAGCTGTTGAGATTACCTAAAAAAAAAAAAAAAAAAGAAGAAAGGAAGGGAAAGGAAAGGGGAGGGGGAAATCCATTAGGCCCATGACAAGGTGCTTATCTTCTCTAACTGGCTTAACTGCCCTTTTAATGCCTCTTAATCCATCAGTACCTTCAACTCTTTTGCAGACTTTTAGCGCTTGATATGCTGAATAATGGGGAAAAAAAAGAAGAAAAATAGCTTCTTTTTTTTTTTTTTTTTTTTGGTCCCATAGCTGTTGGATCATTAAAATCCAGTGTATTTCCTTCAATTTTTATTTTTTTTCCCTAAATGCACTTAATTGCTATCTTTAGTTGGATCAGATTTGTTACTTTTGCTAAACATTTTTTGGATTGAAATACCTCCTTGAAATTTACCATTTGGTCTCACTAGTTTATTCCTTGCCTACTGACAAGGATACAATGTATTTTGATATATAGGTTTTTGGTTTGTTTTGTAATAAGACACAATTTCCTTTTTTTGTTGGACACTTTAATTTGATATACACTTTAAAAAGCAAATATAACAATGATCTGAATTTAAATCTCAGCCAGAGGAAAGTGAAATAAAATCATTATACTTTTAGTTAATATATTGATTTTGTTTAATTATCATAAGCAACAAAGATGCTTTATTGCCAGACAACAGTATATGATTTTGTGTATGGTATGTCTTAAAGATTTTTTTTCTATCAATTTAAAAGTTCAGTATCCTGAGAAATGAACTAAGTAACAGCTATGTTTTAATGCAGTTATGGAAATGTGCCGCAATAGCAGCATTGTTTTAAATCCTCATTGTACCCTTTAACTTACTAGCTTGTTAAAGGAATTATATCAACAGCAAACATTAATGAAACCTAAATTCAAACTAAATTTCACTACCTTTTACTGTAGTTAGTGGTTAACATGAGAAACTGACTTAAACTAACATTTCAAGACTCATTAAAAATAATTTTCCATAGCAGCATTAGTCTTCACATCTGTTTATAAAAGATTTTAAGTTACACACTGAAACCTAGAAGTCATGGTAGAATCTTCTTGCAAAATGACAGTGACTTTAATGTATTCATTCAGACTGTTGTATTCTTCTGATAATAGCTCTTCCTTGATAGGAAGTTTTTTTTTCCTTTGTTCCAAGTTTCTCTATTCATTATGCAGTGACTCATATTTGAAGTCTTGTTTTTTTGTGGTTTGGATGACCCTTTCAGCAGTCCTGAATTACATAATTTTCAAGGAGTGAACTCTCTTTTTCCTTAAGTTTTTTGAATATGAGTATCATACCTTATAGGGGGTGATTGAATCCAGCTGTTACTGCTTGTCAGTTCTCTATTGACTTATTTCCTCAGAGAACTCTTTCAGCTGTTTCTTCAATTCATGCATACATGGATATGTAACAGAAGTTATAAATGCTTGTCAAAGTTATCATCTTTTCGTGTTCTAGTACAGAAAGTCTTCCAAACCCATGAGATTTTTATCTTTGATTTTTATTTTCTGTTGTTCAGTCCATAGTTCAAGCTGTTGTTAGGTTTTAGAAATGCACAAGAGTATTTGAAGAGCTTTTTCAGAAAAAATAGATATCCTGATTGTTGTTGTTTCTGTTTTGTTTTGTTTCTGGGGTTTTTGTGTTTGTTTGGTTTTGATTTTCGTGTGTGTGTGTGGTTTTGTTTTGTTTTATTTTGTTTAGATATTGTGCCTTTTTACAGGAGATTTTAGCCCAGAACTTGTCTTTCAGGTCATTTTTTCACTGCACAAGTCCAGTCCTTGTCAGGAGACTTGTATCAAATGTTTTCTGTCACCTGATATCTCTGAATTTTCCCCTTCCAGGGAAGTTGATGTGACCAGTCTGGAGATCAAAGGGTAACATTATGTTATTCAGATCAGGGAAAACGTTAGGAAAAAATACACCTTCTTCTTCTCTTACTTGTTATAGCACAATAGTTTAAAAATATTTGAACATGATTTGCTTTTGCATATTGTTTTCCTCACACATGGAATTTGATTTTACATTGAAAATAGTCCTTTATTCTTCCATTTACCATCTTCCCCCATATATGATTATGGTATCAGTTATCTTTGTTATACCTCTTATTATTACCTATCTATAGTGGAATCTAGAGATGTAACAAGATTAAAGATTGCCTGGTCCTGACTTTCAATAGGATATGATAGGAAGCAGATGTCATTTAAGAAAAACCTGCATTCTAGACAGATAAGATAGAACATGACACAGGAAGAAGAAAGCAGAAAAGCTGCAAAGTGAGTGGTATAGTGGGAATAAAACCTAGATCTCCACCTTTCACTCTTGTCTTTCAACTGTGGTTGCCAACAGTATGATAAAGCAATAGCAAATGTGTAACTTACCTTTGGAATAAGTAAGGAAGCAGGTGTTATCCAAAGATGTACCTGCTAACCTTAAGATAGTTGTGAAAATATTTTTGAGATTCCAGCTGAAGAACTGAAAATGTCTGTCACTGATGTAAATCTTAGAAGGAGGTAACCACATCCTAATATGAGACCTAGAAGAATATACTTCAAACCACAGTATGAGTTTGTGATAAAATAAAACAGATATTGTGCTTATAGTAATTGTTTTTTAAATGCAAAGCATAAGAATGGAAAAAACAAACAAACAAGAAAACAAGCAAACAAAAAAACAATCAAACAAAAGAAATCCAACCACCCTGTAATAACTTGCAAACACGAAATCCTTCCTTTCTAGAAATTCATAACAATTTTAGCCAAGCCACTAGCTTTCATGAAAGCAGCAGCTGTCTGAGCTGTTGGTATGTGAAATTTCACACCAGGCGTTAACGGAGTCAGTTTTACTGGTGACTACTGAAAGGCATGAGAAATAGAAACAGTCATATCATCAAAGTAAATTCTGCATGTGAGTGTGAAAGCTATTAGGTAAAACCAAGAATGTTCAGATATTTTCAAACTTTCTTGTTATACATTGAAGAAAATAAAGGAGATTGACACTACAGGCCCCATGGTTGTTTCCAGTCACTAGCTGACAAACTCAATTGTTTGGAACTTGGGAAAGAGGCAGTATGGTAAAGACTCAGCTTAGTCACACATCTTCATTTAGACAGATTGACAAGCAATAAAGCAAATTTTATGGCAAATAAGCTTAAGTCAGATACAATCTCCTTGGTTTTAGCCCAAATGGTATCTCCTAATTCCAGCCTTGTTTAAAGTGTCTGATTATGCTGAGGTTAACTGTTATTTCAAAGGTCAAGAGAGAGAGCTTTACAGTTTTCTCCTCTTGACATGAGTACTAATGCTAGCTTTATTAAAATCCACTGCCATAATTTGAAAGGGATTAATTTTAAACATTTCCATGAGTAAATCATATCTTCCTGGGAATTTACAATCTGAAATAATCTTGGTTAACTGAAAGGCCCAATATTTCCCTACTGTCTTGAGGCATGAAGTGCTTTTAAAATCTAAGGAAATTTACAGAAAAAAAAAAAAAAAAAAAAGCTCTAAAAAGTGAAAATTTTTTCTTCTAAATAGAATTTCTTGATTTACAAAATACTTAAATTATAAACAATATGAAAAACAGAGCTATAAATCCAATGTTTTTATTAAGAAAACCACTTGCAATAAAAAATTACCACAGAATTTTAAACAGGCAATATTTTTAAAAGCTTTAGACTCTCTCTTTGAATCATTTCACTTTGATTGTTGCATGTAAGACATGAATCTTAATATATAAAAGGTAAGTAATATTTTTTTCCATTTAAGAATCTTCCTCATTTTTCTGGAGTACAGTAAAAACCAGTCTTGGGATTACTTTAAGTAATCCCATTCCTTTTTAAATTAATAATAGTAAAATTCCAGTTAGCATCAAAGAGAATTAAGCAGTTCATCATCACTGAGTTTGGATCATTCATTGTAAGTTCTTCAATCAAGAATGCTATCAGGAAGGAAACCTACTATCTAGCATTTTGAGATATATTCCCAGTACACTTTCTGTGATGCTATGAATCTTTCACTACAGCCATGGAAAACATAGGTAACATAGTCTTTGCAGGTGGGAGAAAATAGATGTGAATCGTCCCTATTCCATTCTGTCTTGGAAGGACTGACAATAATGTGTCAGCATTCATGGGATATAAAGCTTAAGGACTGAAGATGGTAGGGTGGAATGTGGGCAAGAGAAACAATGAGGCTTGGTGTGGTTAATGTTGAAAGAGATACTGAGGAAACAAGTTGATGTGAGGCAAGAGATGGGAATGTGGCTCTGCAATGATGAAGACAAATCGTGGTAGATATGGGAACATGTTGGGGAAAGGAAGCTCTGAAAAATGCAGGGAAAGTATAGATTAGGACTATGTGTGAAAAGTAGGAGAATACAAGGAAAACAGATAAAATGTGGGAATGACAAGGAAATAATATAGAAAAGGAGGAAGCTATTGCATGTTTGTTCAGGAAAGGTATGTTTTATACATATAGTCTTAATGTACATGGGATTGAATTTGAGGTGGCAATTAACAGAGACTTTAAGTAGTCCTCCACCATAAACATTATTTATGCTTTTACTTTAAAATGAAGACATTATTTATTATTTCCTTCCCAGTTTTAGAAGGCTCCATAAATTATGATATCAGGTTTTGACTGTGGGTCCCTCAGATCCATGAAACTAACCTTAGGTAGGATGCCTTTTAAAAAAATCAGTTTAGGCATTGTTTGTTTTTATCTAGTCATATTAATTTATATCCTAAAATCAAAGGCGAAGTCAGGTGAGAAGAAACAATGTAGTCAAAACCTTAATTGTGACCTATCTCATACTTGTCTCCTAAATGGGTAATCCATCACAAACTGAATGCAATCAAGTGTTTCAGTCTCAATTTTTTTGATGCCACTGAAGTTATAATTACCTTTGAGTGATGCTATGAACACGATTAATTTATGCTCTGTTTTTCCTCATCTGAAGGAGATAGGAGTTCTTTGGGAAGGTCTAGTGTCTGTCACTCAAGGTAGGTGGACATCATCCTGTAGTTAAGACTTGTGAAAAACTTCATATTTTTTTACTTGCAGATATTTATGTTGTGAAGGTGTCATACATCATCAATTTTATTTCCTTTTAAAGGAAACATTCATTAAATTACTACTGATATATTACACAAATATAATATATAATAGCACCCAATAAGGGCTTATGCTGATAGGCACCATACAATCACATAATAAGTGGCAATACAGTATTTATAAACTATTAAGGTGTTTATTTACAGGATGACTGTGGTGATTATGGTTCAGAAAATATCAATATCTAAGGAACAGGTCAATAATTAAAAGTATGTAAGTAGAATTATGAAAAACACTCCTAGCAGGACCCACAAAAGCATTACAGATTTTTTTAAGCTTGTAAGTGCAGACAAGCAAACCTCAGAAGTTACACATTTTCCTTGGGCAATCTGGTGAATGAATCTTAAGGACCACTTACATTTTGTAACAATGCAGGGATATTGGAGCTGTCTAGCACTGTGAATCTCACTTTGCATTCTCATTCTTTAAAATATCTTTCTATATTCTAGACATTTACTGGGAAACATCATAACACCTGTATATTATTTTGACAAAATTGTTTGGATTATTTGGATTTTCAGCAGCATTTGTTCTTTTTAATCACCTACGTTGTTCTGAAAATATTCACTGCTGAGTTACCAAAAACCAGCAGTTTAAATCCACATATTGATAGTATTTGGAATTCTTTAGGATTAGGAACCCCTTTGAATGGTCAGGAGCACAGCATTACTCCACAAAGAATAACTACTGTTTTATATCAAATCATGTATGGCAGCAGTTTGCCATTCATTGAGAAATGTGTTCAAGATGTCCTTCAAAGACATGCTTTTTAGATATGTCTACATTCTCAGTTGGTTTTGGTTGGTTGGTTGGTTGGGGTTTTTGTTTTGTTTTGTTTTTCCGGTAGATATTCCTTAAGGGACAGAAGAATAAATGTGAAGAGACTAATAATTTCATATATGGCAAACAGTAGATTATTTTTATCACCAAGTAGGTTAAGAGTATTTCAAACCTTTCAAATAAAAACTTTGGAGCCAGGGAAGCATCACTCATCATAAATGAAATAGTGTTATTTATATGCACAGCTGGAGAGGGAAAGAGATAGTTACTAGTGAAGAATAAGACCGGGACCATAGTCAGACATCTCAGGATTATGTATATAGCTACTTTTGGTAGGCAGAAGGAAATTCCCTATGTGAATTCTGCTTCTCTGTAAATTCTGGATGCCAGATTGAGCAGAAATATTTGATTACCATGCTCCAAGTAATGGGAGCAAGGAATGTATAGTTATGCCAGCAATTATGTACTAGTCTGCACAGAGAACTATGCTCTCAGTATTTTGCAAAAAGCTGAATTCCTTGCTAATATTTCTTCTTCAACCAAAGCATCAGTAGACTGAAAATGGTGTGACATTCCAACAACAAAAACTTGAACCTCCATTCAGAGTCCTGGAGTGTACCTGCATGAATATATGGCATGGTAGTTTTGTTTTAAGAGATTGTGTGGAAATACAATCTGTTTCAGTGGCCACTAAAATTTCTTCAACACATTCAATTGGTGAAACAGTCCAGTAACATTGGCTTGCAGATGGCTAATGTTACCTTGTGGCGCTCCTTTGAGTCTGATCTGCTACATTAACCTTCTTCCCTCTTTCCCCTAGCTGAAGCATAGCAGCCACGTATTTCTCCTTCTTCTGACCCCCATGTGACAGGTATAACTGTTTGACAGATCACAGCTAAAGCATGCAGTTGTGATTGGCATGTGGGATCACAAAGTATGACAAATGATATGTTTTTGCACTTTAAAAACATATGGCACAGTAGTATTGCTGTGAGAAGGTGAAAACCAAATGCCATGTGTCTGAGTCTTGTGCTCATTGTGTGAGATGTGATGGCTCTGTTTATAACATACCAGAACATTTTCAGATATCCTGGGTTCTCTTAAATCATACAGCAGTCAAATACTAGATAATTTTCAATGAAAAAGTAATTAAAGTGAGACTGTAGAGCCAAGTATAGTTTTAAAATTATATGTATACAGTATATGCATTGACACACATGTGGGCACACACACATATACATACATACACACACACAGAGTCACTTTTCACCATTACAATTAATTTATCCAAGGACAATCTTGATTGTAAATCACAGTACGAGTATATCAGAATCACAGAATCACAGAATGTTAGGGTTTGGAAGGGACCTCTGAGGATCATCAAGTCCAACCCCCCTGCCAGAGCAGAACCAAAACTAGGGCAGATCACTCAGAAATGCACCCAGACAGGTCCTGAAAGTCTCCAGAGAAGAAGACTCTGGAGAGTCTGTTCCATTGCTCTGTAACCCATGCAGTAAAGAAGGTCTTCCTCACGTTGTGGTGGAACTTCCTGTGCTCACACTTACATGCATTGCCCCTCATCCTATCACAGGGCACAACTGAAAAGAGGTTGTCCCTTCCTTCTTGATGCCCAGCCCTCATGTATTTATAGACATTAAGTAGTTCCCCTCTCAGTCTTCTCTCCAGACTAAAAAGCACCAGGTCTCTCAGCCTTTCCTCATAAGGCAGATGTTCCAGTCCCTTAATCATCCTCATAGCCCTCTGTTGGAGTGTCTCAAGTAGCTCTCTGTCCTTGAACTGGGGATCCCAGAACTGGATGCAATACTCCAGTAGTCTAAAGCTAACGTACAATAACAATAACCAAATGTAAGAAGTAATATCAGAATTCAAAACACGTATAAACCAAAACTTTCTAAGAAAACCTGAATCTTAAAGATGTGATTTTCTTCTTACAGATACTATTTATGCTAACATTTATCTAACTTTGAAATGATAGACTGAAATGATTCCAACTTGTAACATTGCCTTCCTTTCAACCATATAATATTAACAAAATGCCACAAATTAACTTTTCCTCATATATAAGATAAAATTAATTTCTGGACTGAAATGTCATACTTCATATGCCAGGTTTTAGTCTTTGCAAATTTTTTAACATAGAATAAAACCTTTAAAAGTAAGGATACATAATGAAAATGCTGACATTTTGATTTCCTTCTCTGATATTTAATTTTGTTGTTATTTTATGAGCTTGTGGCTATATATATATATTTCTTTTTATGCTGTCATTTCCTTTTCAGATAGTATATATACTGTAAGTTGACTCTAACCACGCCATGTGTTCTTGTGTTAGAGCCGTTTCTTCTAGAGGTAAAAAAAAAAAAAAGAGCATAATTTACAACAGTTTCTTTTAAAAACAAAGGTGGTGAGAAGGGCTGTTCATATGGCTTGTGTTTTTAAATGAGTCAGCTGAGAATAGCGGAGAAAAGGACCAATACATTAAGTATGTTAAATCCCTCAAGATCACCCAGGAAGAACTTTTAAATTAATTCCAAGATGACTAATGAAATATTGATATAATTCCCTTGGTAGGTAGAGGCAAGACTGTGACATAAATAAGGACATTATGTCCTTCTTCAAGTTCCTATGGATATCTTCCCAGAATCACAGTTATAGAAGAAAAGATTAACAAATGAAAGCAGTGATGCCACAGTCATTGGCATACTCAGTGGCTCAATCTCTGATGGTAAATTAGAGCTTGCATTAATTCAGATCTTCAATTGCCAGTTGTGCAAACTATCATTTTGAGTCCACCCCTCTCTCTTTTCCAGAAATCTTCACAGTATCTGAGTCAATGCAAGCAGAACTTCCGTAAGAAAAATATTGTTAGATGTTGATCAATTAAACACCGAGGACTACAAAATGTTGCAACCGAGCTTAAAATGAGAGACAGAGCAGAGCAATGAGTACAGAATTTCCAGCAATTAGACTTTGCAGAGAAAACCCCCAAGAGCCACACTGATGGAGTAAAGAAAAGGGCTGTGGATTGCAGTTTGGGAAAATAATGAGTTATTAAACACAGTGCATTCCCCCTGTTTTGAGATTTCTCTTACTGTGTACATAGTGGTGCCTGTAGTGGAATAAGAGTTTCTGCTGAAAAAGTAGTTAAAGCAAACTAAAGCTGAGAAGAAACCCAGAACTCTTACTGACCTAATACATTGCAAAGGTTTCTCATAGCAATTCCCAGAGGAAGATGTGATCGGACGTGAATATTATTACAATGTGATGGAGAAACTGTCAAGAGAGGTGATTCTGCCCCTCTGCTCTGCCCTGGTGAGACCTCACCTGGAGTACTGTGTTCAGTTCTGGAGCCACCAAAATGATCAGGGGAATGGAGCATCTCTCCTATGAAGACAGGCTGAGGGTGTTGGGGCTGTTCATCCTGGAGAGAAGAAGGCTCTGGGGGGACCTTATAGTGACCTTCCAGTACCTGAAGGAGGCCTACATGAAGGCAGGGGAAGGTCTATTCCAAAGTGTTTATAATGATAAGACAAGGAGCAATGGTTTTAAGTTGGGAAAGGAGAGGTTTAGACTGGATATTAGAAAAAAGTTCTTTAATATGAGGGTGATGACTGGAATGGGCTGGAGTCATCAAGTCTTCAATCCCTGGAGTCATTTAAGGTCAGGCTTGATGGGGCTCTGAGCAACCTGCCCTAGGTAGAGATGTCCCTGCTTGTGTAGGGAAGTTGGATCAGATGACCTCTAGAGGTCCCTTCCAGCATAAAACATTCTTTTATTCTAAGAGGGTAAAATGTACTTCCTTATGTACTATAATCTACGCATTTTCTGACTCTCACATATGAATATATGATAGGGACATTTAGAGGATGTTATGCCTAGAACTGGTTCCATAGGGACTGAAATGTTGAGTAAAGAGACTTTGTAGCTCCAGGACAAGTGTTTGTGCTTCTCCAGGCACAGTCTAGCCTAGAGAAAGATGGTCATATTTGGACTAAATATAATGTAAAAGTTGAAATGAATGGAACTTGAAAGGCACCCTTAGGTGTCCAAGAATGTATTCAAAAGCCTCAAGGTAGGCTTCTATTTTAGAAATGTTATAAGTTATTTTGTTAAAAAAAAAAAAATAAATAAAAAAAAGAACTAAGCTGGCTTTTGCCACTTATTTGTAAGGAAAGCTGTTATAGTGGACTATTCATTATTTAGGAACACCTACAGATAACAGCCTGCATTATCAGTATGCAATCTATATTACATGATCTGCAGGGGTGGTAGAGAAAAGCACACACCTGAACATCATGAACAAAAGAGCTGCAGAAAACATTATCTTTTCAAGGCATGCTCAGGATTATCTTTAATTGCTTTATACTGCTTAGGGCTTGTTTAAACTAGAGAGGAACTGCTAACACATCTATCTCAGCAAAAGCTCTAAATGTAGATTCAGCTTTTACTGATAAAAATGTTTCTTTGGATGTAGTATACACCAGCTTCTCACATAAAATAAACTATATGAGAATAGGACTTTTTTTTCTTTCTTTCTTTTTTTTTTTTTCCCCCAGAATTGCTGTGTCTACATTAGGGCCTTTGGTGGTCTAAGCAGTGTCATTAAAAAATTCTCAAATGTCTATAGCTGACAACGTTGTGTTAAGCAAAGTTTCTAGGGTAGACCCAAGGCACAGTTACCATGGTGACAAAGCAACTTGGAGTTATGTTGGTTATTGTACACACTTTGGTTCAATGTAGTATTCTGTTTGAGTGCTTCATCACAATTCGGAAACATGAAGAAGGCTTAAACTGGAACCAGGCAAATGCATTTCCTAGGTGACAGCTCACGTCTTGAGTACAGAAGCATTTTTTGCTCATTAACATATATCAGTTTCAGAGAGGAAAAGAACTGACATGTGAAAATAAATGTCTGGAGTGTCCTAAACATTTCATTGTTCAAAAGAAATAGCAAGAAGGATCATGTGTTACTATTAGGATATATGCCAGGCATCAAATGCTAATAATACTATTAAAGTAAAATCACAAACTGAAATTTGTAGATACTTGATGTGAACTAAATTAAAGAGATGCACACAAAGTTTTCTATAAATAACTAAACACTGTGATACTGCAAGTGAAGTTTGATGATTGCTTAAACTCAACATGAGCCAGCAGCGTGCTCTTGCAGCCCAGAAAGCCAATCATATCCTGGGCTGCATCAAGAGAAGCATTGCCAGCAGGTTGAGGGAGGTGATTCTCCCTCTCTACTCAACTCTTGTGTGACCTCACCTGGAGACCTGCATCCAGTTCTGGAGCATCTATTACAAGAAGGATATGGCTGGCTGGAATGTGTCCAGAGAAGGGCCACGAGGATGATCAGGGGCTGGAGCACCTCTCCTGTGAGGAGAGACTGAGAGAGTTGGAGTGGTTCAGTCTGGAAAAGAGAATGCTCTGGGGAGACCTTATTGTGGCCTTCCAGTATCTTAAGGGGGCTAAAAGAAAGCCAGAGAGGGACTTTTTAAGTGGTTGGGCAGCGATAGGACTATAAGGAATGGATTAAAACTCAAGAGAGGTTGATTCAGGTTAGACATTAGGAAAAATTTCTTCACCATGAGGGTGGTGAGACCCTGGAACGGGTTGCCCAGAGAGGTGGTGGAAGCCCCATCCTTGGAGGTTTTTAAGATCAGTCTGGATGGGGCTCTGAGCAAGCTGCTCTATTTGGAGATATCCCTGCCATTGGCAGGGGGCTTGGAACTGGATGATCTTTAAGGTCCCTTCCAACCCTGGCAATCCTATAATTCTATGATTCTGTGATTGCTGTGTACAGTCCCATGTCAATTTCTACAGCAATTAAGTTTATCTTAATAATGATTGTATTTATAATGAAAAATATTCAGAAGAATTATGCAAGTATTTGTTTAGAATTGTGAAAACTCCCATAATTTTCCATGATAAAGTCTTTTTTGCATATGTGACATATTACAGAGTCATAATAATTCTCCCAATTAACTTCATCTAAAGAAGAGAAATTTTTTTACCACTGTCCCAGAACATTCATCCATGTTTCTCTGTGTGTGTGCATACCTAGTCAAAGTGAAAATAAATTCCTTCTAGTGTTTTCTATATAACTGTATAAAGCCTTGTGCCATGTCCTTGTTTACCTCACATGAAGAAATACCTAAATGATGAATGGTATTACCTAAAATAAATACTGTGCCATGTACTAAGTAAAAATGAGTTTGTGTAAAAAGTGAAGGACCTGACAATGTGCAGAAGTAGTATAGAAAAAAGCTAACATGTAATGACACAGATGCACGTGTGTGATAAACAAGACTGACACAAACTCAAAGCAGTGCCAGCTTATCCTACATAATTTCATAAATGATCAAGCACAATGTTATAATCGACAGTGTCAAACACAGCATTCAGATCAAGCAAAATTAAAATGATTGAGTACCCAAAACAAGACTGCATTAATAAATCATTACAAATTGTAACTATGGCAGACTCTGTGCTGTGACATGATGAAGAATTATATTGTTATTTCTTTAAGAGTTTATTTCCCACTAAATGGTGAAGTAATTAGCAAACATTGGCCTGCTTAAGGGCTTTTTCCAAAACCAGAAAATCTTAAACAGGTCAATAACTCCAAACCCCATTTTGTATCAAGAACATTTCACTCATATGGTAATCCATTCGATTTTTAAATACAGTGGAGGATTGCTACAGCTGAACAAAGTGTTGAGTTTGATAAACACAAGAGTAATGTCACAAAAAAATACCTGAAAACATATGTATTACATATGGATGTAATTATATATAAGTGGGTCTATTGTGGCTACAATATAAACAGGTGAAATCCAAAATCCAATTGGAAAAAAAATATATATATTCTGCTAGATTTAGAAATATACAGTGCAGCAAAAAAAAGTCAAAGCTACTGAATGCATCTAACAGGCAGCCAGAGCTTGTGAATCAAACTTAGCATCTTTGCACATTAAGATCATAGAAATAAGGAATCTGGAATCTCACTGGATATTTAAATACACATTTAGAAAACATTAACCATTCAAATTCTAGTTTATAATATATAAGAAATCAGTAATGCTAGATCCTCTTTGTGAAAAGTCTTTCAAAATCTGCATTTTAAATTGTAGATCATAACCATGGGGCTTTTTTAATTCTAAAACACTGAAAAAAAAGAGCACAACAATTTCAGACTATCACTGTTTATTTTTTTATTTGTCTAGTCTATATGCTTGGCAGCAGCAACAATATTAAAAGAAAAAAGTTTGTGACATTGGTCTGGGAAACTGTTTTCAAGGTCAGGCAAAGTGTAAATGCAATCCTCTCTCCACATGATTACACCAGTGAGACAATATCCAGTTCTTCACATTGGCAATTGCGAGGCTTCTCAAGCATGAACTATCATATTATTATCCATTCAAGCCTATTTGATAAACATTCATTTTTCTAAAGTAAATAGAAGATTAAGATTCTCTCAACTTATTTCAGTAAGTGTTTCTAATTGTTAAAAAATGTTAAAAAATATTGAAAAAAACACTGGGAAAGTTCACAGCCCATATACAACCTATTAGCATTTTGCTGTTTATTGAGGTTTTATGCATGGTTTGAAACTGAGTTACCACTGCATAGAGCTGAAATGCATTTATGCTCTTCAAGAAATTTTGTACATAAAAATTAAATTTTATTATGAAATACAGACAGTAATGCTAGTGCTAAAAGTAAAGAAAACTTTATGTTTGAGTTCTGATTTTGTCGATGCTGTCCAATTATTCAGTTTTTAAATAGTAATTTTTATTCAAGAATAACAACTGTAATTGCAATGATACTGTTTCTTGGTTTGTTTGTTTTGTCCTTTTGTCCTGAGATTTCAGGGGGACTTTTTGCAATTAATATGCTTACACAGCATTTGTTATGGTTAACAGGTACTGCACTTCCATGCTATTGCAAGACTGAAGCCCTTAGATTGCTAATTGAGTGTCCGTAGAACATAGTTTATTAAACCAATATGGGTTGATATGGTCAAATCAAGTTATATAATTAGTATTATAATAATAATATTTGGAAAAAATTAAATTATTATTATTG
>JANIJG010000537.1:153662-193519 GCA_024611175.1 Megaceryle torquata | reverse complement strand
AATCTATCAGAAATTAGTATAGTTAACAACAAAGCCTATTTATTTAATTTTTTTTGTGAATCAATTTACTACATAGTTAAGGTAATAGTTCATGATTTTAGGTCTGAAAAATATACATTCGTAGAACATCAATGAAGCGAGCTTTCTCCAGGATTCTTCTGTGCTCAGGACATCTTTATACAAGAGGCCAAACTTCTGAAAGCCATTCCCAAAAGTACTTCATCCCTAAATCTTGAGACATGAAGATGCTTTTTTTAAAAATGTGGGGGTTAAAGAACACTGACAGAAGATGGACATAGCAGAAAAACATTTCAAGCAGATGGTTCTAGCAGAACAGGTCAGCCAAGCTGACAGTGAGACAATGCAGTGTTCCACTCACATCGTCATCCACTTTATTGAGATTATTCATATCCCACAGCTTCACTGTTAAACATTATTCAAGTGACCTTCTTAAAGCTTTGCAAAGTTATACAAGCATACTCAAGTAGCCATTACAACTTTACAGTCTGGCGTTTACATAGATGGATTTTGTGAGTCTAAAGGGAAATTAAAAAAAAAAAAAGGGCAGAGAGGGAGGGAATAAAAATCAAGCTCAACAATTTTTTTAAAATCATACCTACAGAACTTTACCTTTCAGAGGTCTGGTAGCACAAAGGCTACATAGACAGTTTAGACAATCAGCAATTTCTTTGCTTTTGTGAGCTGAAGACAAACTGTTAGTGCTAGCACAATCGAGTTAATTACAGGGTAAGTTATCAGTTTCCTCTTTACAATGAAGTACAAGTGAATGGGAAAGTAGTACAAAGAGAGGTGTATTTCAATATGCTCTTTTGGGCAAGTTCATTTCCATTAAATGTGGCATCAAGTACAGAAATTTGTTAGTCTCACTCTACAGTTTATTCTGGAGAAAGTTTAATAACGTTTTCATTCCATATAGTTCAGAAAAACATCCGTACCATGAGAAATACTCTTACATATGCTCAACATCACAGCAGCTTGAAGTTTGTTAACCGTGTTTGAGCTCATCTTCCCTTTCGATTACTTTACACAGAGATGTGCCTAAAGCCCAAACTGAGGGACCCAACCACAGCTGTCACCCCGCAGCCCTGCTTTCCACCCATGCCTCACAAGCTTCATCTTAGCCCAAAGCTTGCAAAGAGCAAAATCACAAGCGATACAAAAATAGTAACAATAAATAATACATTATTAACAATAAATTAAAAAAATTAAAAATTAATATCATGCAATCCATTCCTGTCCCCTCCCGAGAGCCATGTCCAAGGCTGTGCCCTGCTGCGGGAGACGCACCAGCGGAGCTCTGGTTTTCCAGGTCCCGTCGGCTCTGTGACCGGGGCAGGCAGGACACCGTGAGCCCCCAACTGCCCGAAAAGGGAACACAGAGAAGAGGGCTGGCGGCCCGTTCCCCCCGGCCGTCGGTAACAGGACAGATCTTTGCACAGAGCCCGGCGCCCCCTCCTCCTGTCGCCGCCGCTGGCGGGGCAGGACCCCCAGCACCGGGGGCAGAAGGATCCGACGACGCTGCCGCCCGCAGCCCCCCTGGGGCACCCGCCGCCCAAGCAAACCGTCCCTCCGACCGCTCACACCCGCCCTGCCCGCCGGCACCCCCGCCGCAAGGCCGTACCCCCGCATCCCGGTAGCCCTCGGCGCACGGAGCAGGAGCGCCCCTCACCTGCACCATGTCCCTGCCCGCGCCCTCGGAAAAACTTTCCCGGCCGCCCGAACGGGACGGTGACGGGCTCGGGCTGCCGCGCCGCTCCCGACACCGCCGGCACCACGTCCCGCCGCGGCCACCGAGCCGCCGCTGTGACTAAAATAGGCAGAAGCCGGCGGGAGGCTGCGGGCGGCGCCAGCTCCGAGGCCGGCACCGAGCGGCCGCAGCGCGCAGGCGCCTCCCGCCGGCCCCGGGGGGCTGCGGGGGGCCGCGGGGCGAGGCAAGGCATCCAGGGGGCGGAGGCGGGGCTGGCCGGGCCAGGGGGCGTGAGGGGCCCGAGGTTTGGGAGCACCCCTGTTCCCTTGTCCCCGGCTTGGCTGTTGTAAAGCATCGCCTCCCAGTATCCGTCCCGGCTTGCAGCCGGTGAGTACCGGGCAGTGCTCGGTGTAGGCAGCTGAAACACGTGGGGTGAATCATCCCCCAGAGACGCCTCCAGTCCCTGTAGAGTGAACCCAGAGCTTAGGGAGCCTGCCTCACTTTCGGGTGTTTAAAATTAGAAGACCTGAGTTCTCCCCTAAATGAGTGGCAAGCAGCATTTCCCCTATATGGTGAGTAAAGGAGCCACAACAGCCTTTATGAAACTGCTCTGCTCAACTTGGCACCTGCTGTGGTTGCTTTGTCACAAACATAATGTTTAAGAAATGTCACTGAGTTTGCTCGTGTGGTAGTTTGACAGCTCCCAGAAATGATGTGCTTCCAAAGGGGGCCTCTGAGTGCCAGCAGATTGCTCTGCCTTTGTCCTGCCTAGCCCTGTTCTGCACTGCCCATCTTGCAGGACAGGCAAAGCAGCTGCCAAGCCTGCCTTCATCTCAAAGAGGTTGATGTGTAGCATCCAGCAGTGAAAGACATCCCAGGTGCAGTCTATGGGTATCCCAGCCTGTCCCATAACCTGACTATCAGTGATAAATGAGGACTGCAAAGGCACAAAATCCCTTTCAGTGCATTCTGATGAGCTAGCTACAAGGTGTTGGGGTTTTTTTTCAGGAGACAAGAGCACAGTCATCATTAGACTTCTTTTTTTTTTAAAGTAATACAAAATCCCAAATCATTTTTGAAGTTACTGTATATACATGCACATGTCTCACAGGAGGCTTCAGCTTTGTTATGGTTGTCCTTGGGTTTTGCATCTTGGATCTTTCCAGTGATCTGTGCCATGTGAACAGGGTTTTTAGGAATCCTACTCCCTGGTATAAGACCTGATTTTCAAAATTATCTTATGAATTTATTATGAAGGACTTGATCTGGGACAGTGTTTCCTCTGACCGGCCAGTCATTCTTATGGATGTATTCACTGTCTCCCGAGATATGCAGAGCAAATGAGCTGGAAAAAGGGTAGGAAGAGCGAGTCAGGATAGCATGGTCACGGGAATGGTCATGAGAGATAGCATCTAGCATGTGTTTGAGATTGATAATATTCAGCTATGCTTGCTGGAGCAAAGCCAAGTATCTTCCAAAAGCAGCACAAAGCAGCCTGTCAGAGCGCTCCTATCCAAACCTAAACTGACATGTCAGCATTTTCTAAGCACATTACTGAATGTTATGCATGGAAGAACAGATTGTTGTACTAGTTGTATCTTTTACAAAACCTTTGTACTTCTCTCATTACCTTCCAGGTCTTCTCTGGTTTTGTGTGGAGTCTTGGTGGTAAACAGTATCTGCTTAGCTCAGTGCAGATAAACCTAGTTAAGAAAGCTTGGCAATGAACTAATATTTGCAGCCATGTGAAGGTGTAGAACTTTGTTCTGGTTGCAGTTAAATCTGGATCTTTATATTTCAGTGTCTTTGTGATTAAATGTAATTTCCCCTGCGTGGCAGAGTGCTAAGAACTAGGTCTATGTGGGTAACATAGATGTTGGTATCTAGTACAGCTGTCAGCAGAAAGAGATAAATGAGGGAGGATCTGAGAGCTGCCCCTATCTCCTGGCCCTCCAGGAGGACTGGAAGCAAATGAAGAGCGTAGACATGACTCATGGGCTCTAGTCTTGTGCTGTGGGGTGTACCCACATGTAGGTGAAGACCCTTCCTTTCTCTAATAGAACAAGTAGCATCAATATTATATGGATAATAGCACATAGTTCTGTGCAGATATTAATGGCCCTAACTTTTAATTATATAGATATTAGATAATATAGATAACATTATAGATAACTTAAACATTCTCTAAGTCAAATGTATTAAGTAGAGTTTATTCTCTTAAAACACAGTCTCATGTACTGTGGGAGAATAGGTTGGTTTAATTAAATCAGTCTAATGTCCTACTGTTAAACCACTGTAAAGACTTAAATAGTTGGTTTAACCTCCTATTTATGTCAATAAAGTACAAGTTCATTCAAGGCTGGTGATATAAATTAATCTGTCAGAAGCAAGAAAGAAAAACTGTTTGCATCCACATTGAAGAGGAGTTGACTTCAGCTAGCCAGATCAATTTTTAGAGATTCGTGTTGAATTGATGCATTTTGTTAGCAGAGATGGCTTTAATGGTGTTACAGATGTTCTTTGATGCAGGCAGAAAGCATGTTGTGTTTTTCTCTTCTGCTATTAAAGTCTTGATAGCTTAAGTGTTTTCTCCAATTATTTGGCTATTTTCCACAGTAATGGTCCACAGTAGAAAACGTCACGTGGAGGTTGCAAATTGCTTGTTCCTTAGCTCCAGTGACCTGCTTTGTGATCTTCAGCAGTGTACCATAACCTCTCAGTGCCTGGCTGGTCTGTGTTACAGGACAAATAGAGCTTGCTGATGATGATGATGTGGGGAGAAGTTGCTCAGCAGAGGTGAGGCAGGAGTTCAGCAGCACAGCTGAGGCCAGAGTTGCCTTCTCCTGTTTCTCAGTCCAGCCTAGCCAGGCACTGAAGGATTTTGTTAACTAGACAGTAACAACTAACTTTTTTTGTAAAATTGCAAGTGCTCTGCCTCTTCTAAATGAGAGGCTGATTCCACAGCCTTTTTTAGGAAAAGTTTGCACTAAAGGCAACAAATGCTTTGTATTTGGCATCCCAGATGTGCCAGGCTGACAGGGCTATTTTCAGACAATGGCAAGATCTAAGAAATACTTCCATTTATAGTTTCAGGAAGCGTACGCAGCATCTACAGGCTAGAAGATGCCTCCTCTAAACTGATCTTTTAAACTCTGTCTATAGACAGTGCAAGGGGGCTTTTCTAGAAAGTAATTAATCCTGTCAGTGTTTGACAACTGCCTGGAGTGGGATGAAATACACTGGCGTAGTTCAGAAGTGCCACATTTCAGTGAGACGAATCCCACCTCAAATGTTGAAATTATGTGCCGTATAATTGAAAAAGTACGCACATTTTACACAGAAAAATTATTTATTTGGGTTTTGCCTGAAAGCATCCTCAAGAATTACGTTTTATTAGAAGAAAGTTTGTATGGAAAAGATTGTGAATGATAAATACTCTCTCAGCTCTTTAATATTCTGGAGGTTCATTTAAAAGGAGTGTTTGCATTCTGGTGCATTTGTACCTCAGACCCTCCAACAGCCACTTTCTGATGTATAGTCAGGCAATTGATTGTTGCAAACAGAGAGCAGGAGCCAACTTTTTTCTTCTTCAATGTATCCAAGTTTTAACAGATGCACCTTTTGTCGTAGGTGTTTATCCAATGGGTACACAATCCTGAGGTATAAGGGCAGAGTAAAATTGTTTTCTATTAAAGTTATCTAAATCATGCACAGTAAACAATTTATTCAATCACAGTTAGCAATTATCCCCATTCCCAACTTATGCGTGAGCTGCTTACAGTCTCCTGCTGATATAATTTCTGTATTTATTATTTGCTCAGTGAACAGTTTCTGTGAATATACACTAGCCTGTGATCTGCTCACAAGTGTGTTTCCTGACACTGGTGCTGAAAGCGCTTGCTCTGCTCACCCTAACTCTACCTAGATCACCTGATTCCCCCACCAATAAAAAGTGGGCTGCTGTAAAACTGATTGGATTTCCTAAGGCCAAGGTCACGGTGCACCTGTCACTGCCCTACTGGGGCAGCTTGCTAATGGTAGCTGGGAGTAACAGGGAGCCTGCCTTCACCAGGTCTGCTCCTCTCTGGAAACAGAGGAATACTAGCGATGAGTTTTGACCATATTGCTTGTCAAGTTGCTGTTGACATGTTGCCTTTGGTTACTATGAGGCAGCTCTCACTTTACCCACACTTGGAAGACAATTAATAAAGCAGAGATTTTGGATTGCATCTGTCCCCTCGTTGGGTGACAGCCCATTTCTTAGGGGTCCCTGCTGCAGCAGATTTGGCAGCACTGGTTGCACTGTCTGTGATTGTTCTGTTCCCTTTTTGGACAACTTCCATGCACAAAGAAAGTTCAAACTGAGCACACAAAGATGTCTGTGCTAATCCTGAAGTAAATCCATCTCAGCTGCAGCTCAGAATGTTCTCTCTGCAGAGATCTTCATGAATTTATGTGAGCCTGTGTGACTGCCTGTATAAGCCAGAGGAGATGCAAATATTTTCAGGGTATAAATGTACGCATGCTTTTAGCTGTTGGTAAAATGGCAATTCATGTTTTGTTGCAAAAATAGTTCTTTTTAGCCATGCATTTTAATATTCACTGATAGCTGGTTTTTAGAAGGAAAGGCTAGGCTTGAACCTCCAAGACTTTGCATATCAGCTTCATTTAAACCTACCATTTTCTAATATATTTTTAAATTCTTGATAAGGATTTAGAATTTTATTTCAGGATACAAAAGCATCTAAATAACAAGTGTTTAACATATCCAGAAGGACAAACAGAACTCAAATTAAAAAAAAATTAAAATCTCAAACAATGTAACTTAAAAACTTAAGGAAGGAGGAAGTGGAGGGGTGGCAGAGGATGAGTCTAAGGATTATTTCAACAAGCAACAAAAAGCACATAGGATTTGAGAGTGAAAATACTCCACACTCTGAAGGGGAAGAAAAGGTAAATAGATTTGCTCAGAAGAACTGTGAATAGGGATGAAGTAGCTTTATTTTATTTTTTTTTTTTAGGTCAACTTTTCTTTGCAAAAGAACAGAGATAAGAGAGCAAGAGTGGAGAGAAAATGGATAATCCTATGTAGGACCATCCTGGGGAAGTAAACCAAAATAAATGCTGTGAATAAGAGTTCAAAAGCAAAAAGCAAACCAGAAATGCACAACTTTGGTCCAAATGCATGACAATGGGTTGTTGCAGACCAAGTATCAAGCAGGAATATTTTATGCACTTGATCAGATTAGCAGCCACTCATAAGGCACTTTGAAATACTCTTTGTTGGAGCATAAACCTCAAGTAGAATGTAGGCAACCAATTTGTGGATTAGTTGCCTCCTTAACTGTTTCAGAGGAGTCACCATCAAGCAATGACTAAGGACTGTCTGGTGCATATTTACTGTGCACTCCATCTGTGCTGCTCTGCATATCCAGATGCTGTATTTCACATGGGCATCACAACTGCTTCTTGCTCCTATGATCTTTGAGAGCTGTCTGTGTCCAGCCTGTATCCAGGGCTAAAGTACAGGAGTTGCTGTATGACCTGATGACCCCTCCCTAGCAGAAAAAAGGAGTTGGGAAAATGAGAGGAGTCTCAAGGATTGAAAGAAAAACAGATTTACTGAAATGGCAGAACTAATAGCAATATAAAGTATACAAAGTTATACTTAGCTCAGCAAATGTACAGTGGTCACAAAAAATGGGAAATCAGTCCTCAGGAGCAGGAAAAGAAGGAGCATCATCCGAAGGAACACAAGCAGAAAACCCTCATCCTTAGCAAACATTCCCCTTTATAATGAGCATGACGTGGTCTGGGATACACCTGTAGCCAACTCTGGTCAGCTGCCCTGGCTGACTCCAAACTGCTAATGGTCTGCAGACCACAGCTCTCCTGGGATTGTCTCCCAGTGAAACTAGGATGAGAGTAATGGCAAACGCAGAATTATTTTCTTGTGATTTCAATGACCAAATCAGTCCAGTCTGCTGAGTAATGTTTATTGTACATCTTTGTTCTGTAAAGAAAAAAACCCAACAAACAAACCCCTATTATATAGGGTTAAAAACAGGGATACAGACTGCAATAAACATACAGATACATATGATTATTGCTTCTGCATGTTGTATTAGCTTAAGTACATACACCACTGTATAAAGCAGTTTCAGAACTAAATCAAGTAAAATCAAAACCAATATAAAAATGTTTCATGTTCCAGATCCGATTTCAGAATATTGGTATTTATTGTATTTTTTCCTACTAATACTTACTCATTAATTCTTTAAGTAATGAACACATACACTGAGAGGACACTATGCTTTTGAAAAGCCATAACCAAACAAGAAAATGGAGCCTGAGTGAAGAACAGAGCATGGTGCTGGCTGTATGACTGGTTTTTAAGAAGCACTCCCATTCACATCACTAGGGAGATCTGCTTTAAAATAACATCTGAGAGAATCCAACCTTTCTGTAAATGAAAAACAGGACAGTGTTTCTTCATATTCAAAATAAACATTCAAAATATTTTATCCAAGGTAAATCTCTTAGCAAAATAGAATAGCTGCTACAACTGGATTCGGTAAAAGTTTTAAAGATTTTATCATGAATTAGATAAACAAAGCCCAGTAAGGATTTCTGGCACAACAGCTGTTTCACAGGAACTGCTGATACTCATCCTGGTGTATCCTGGCAGATGTAAACTGGCTTGCCTCACTTTTGTTACGGAAGAAGTTTTTTTTCCATTTACCCCAGGGGAAGAGAACGTGCATGGGAAGATACAGGGTCATGCCTAGTATGGTTTGAACCTATCCCCTAGCTTACCTGCTGGTATCCCACCCTTGTAGCCGCATCCTACAGTTGGCCCCTGAAAGTCCAAACTCAGCACTGGCTATCTAGATTGTCCTGTATGCTTCTTTGGAGTCCCCAGAATCCCAGCTCTGGCAGGCTGCCAGCTACTCAGGATGATCCACATAGAATTCCTGCCTGGCAACAAGGACCTGCTCACCTCCTTTCACAGATCTGAGATGCTTTAATGCTCACCTATAACATGAAGTTGCTACAGAAGGTGATGGTGCAACCCACTTCTATACAATGACATAATTAAAGGATTTATCCACAAAAGGGGATTTTTGGCTTCAGTATTTCTCAGCCTAAACATACCTTACTCCCAGAGAATTATTACATCCCCCAGGCTTTAGACTAGTTTACGTGGAACAGTTACTAGTGGATACAATGAAAAGTGTGGGATTCACTGCTAAAGTTATTTACCACCATTATTTTATTGCAGTTGTTTATTTATATCACTTTAGTATCTGAATCCTTAATCATCTTTTATCATTGTTTGTCTCCAAAACCCCACTGAGGTAAGAAAATGGTCCTGGCCCCACAACACACGGCAGATCCCTTAAATTAAGAGCTGTGGTGGAACTGACAGCTGAATGAAATTGCCTGAGAATCCACAGCAGAATCATAACTGCTGTAAAATCTTTGTGATCCCACAAGCTTTTGGGAATATCCCATCTTTTTCCAAGTCCATGGCAATGTTTAACAGCATTTGTGGCTTGCTGAGTGATGATTTGGGTCCAAACTCTCTGCTGGCAGAACCACCTGCAAAGCTACCCTCTAGAAGGGCTTTGCCAGCCATAGTTTGGGACCTGACCTCGAATCCTGGGGATCACAGATGACGTGCTTAGGCTGATTTTCTTCCTACATACTCCTACTGATGAAGCTCCACCTACACAGTTTGATTCATCGGGATGAGGTGGCTTGTTTTACATGTTAAGTTCAATTAACTCTTCTGAGTCACACAGAAGTAGAATTAGAGTAAGCAGAAACTGAAGGGACACAAAAACCTACAAACCCCAAAACATGAATCAGACAAACAGAAATAAAAGTGTTTTCCCTTGGGACCCCTGAACCTTATTATATTTTTATGCATATCACTGTAATCAAAGTAAGTATTTTCAAGAGGGATTAACATATCACCTTAATAAGGTATTTATTTTGTTGTACTGTAAAAAATATCTGTTACACAGCAACACTGGGCAGAAGAATATGCATTCAATCATTTCAGGAATAGAAAGAAAAAGATTTCATCTGTTAAAGTCTGAAGTCAGAAAAATAGGTATTTTATTTTCCTTTTCTATTTAAATGTTTTTCTTCTATCTAAATTTCTACAGATTTTTTTCATTTTTAACACATGGTTTACAAGACAACATGTTTATATAAGCAGTACAACACTGGTTTTTATACTTAACTAGACACTTTAATCCAGGCATGTATTCAGCTTTCCCAGTGTCATCCTAGTGGAGCTCATACATCTCTATGTATAGTTTACCATCATTCTTACCAAGTTTCCTTTGATCACTGTCACATTTGCTGGTTTGTTGCAGGGCAGTTAATTCTTGAAAATTTAGGACTGGGATGGCACTCCTCAGCGATCAAGTGCAGCCTCTGTTATCATAGGCAACTACATAAAATAATCTTTTTCATTAAGCACTTACAATTTGCCTTGCATAGCTTTA
Source organism: Megaceryle torquata (assembly GCA_024611175.1). Taxonomy (NCBI): domain Eukaryota; kingdom Metazoa; phylum Chordata; class Aves; order Coraciiformes; family Cerylidae; genus Megaceryle; species Megaceryle torquata. The sequence continues at coordinate 183,292 of JANIJG010000537.1, read as the reverse complement.
TGTTGTAATAGTACATTGGGATACATTCTCTCTGGTTATTCTGTAGTTTTGAGTGGAGTTCAAGATGGATTGAAAACATCGCTTAGAATCTGTTACCTGTACTTGCACTACTATTAGTTAAGAAAATACTACCTAATGAAAGAATTGCAGGGTCGGTCACAAGCCCCTAAATAAGCGAGACTCACTTTGAAGCTCTCATAATACATTGCTGCATCCAATAAATCAATTTGCCACAAGCTCAATTTAAAATAAACCCCTTCTGGATAAAACCTGTAAGAAGTTGACTGCTCACTTCCAACCCCCGCCCCCTTTGGACTGTCCTAAGCTATGAATTTTTTTAACTTGTGCAGTACATTTGAACCCTTCTGTAGGGTGTAAGCACAATTCCAGCGTGATGTTCACTATTACAAAAGGTCTGGAAGAACTAATGCTGATGACTGAGTAAATCACCACATGCACCAGATTCTGTCACTCTTGCCTGTAACAGTGTGCAAACGCAGACATAACTCCATAGAAGGTTATGGAACTGTTAAAAATGTAAAACATGAGTAAAGGGGAATCACTGCAGACCAAGAAAAGGATTCATTGATAGTGTCCTCAATTCACAAAGCAGCACGGACTCAAGTATCCGTTCACTTAAAATGATTATGAAGGAACCTGACCACCTCACTGACAGTTATTCCTGAGTAATGACATAGGCGTAAATTGGATGATACTTAAGTCAGAGCTTCATCTAGCTCCAAATGTTTATAAATCCAAATCTATAAATAATCATAGAATGGTTTAGTTTGGAATGGGCCTTTATAGTCCAACTCCTCCTGGAGTGAGCAGGGGCATCTTCAAATAGATCAGGTTGCTCAGAGCCCTGTCCAACCTGCCCTTCAATGTTTCCAGGGATGGAGCATCTACCACCTCTTTGGGCAACCTGTTTCAGTGTTTTACCACCCTCATTGTGAAAATTTCTCTCTCATATCTAGTCTAAATCTACCCTGTTTTAGTTTAAAACCATTACCCCTTGTCCTATTGCTACAGACCCTGCTAAAAGAGTATCCTCATCTTTCTTATAAGCTCCCTTTTATGTATAGAAAGGCTGCTATAAGGTCTCCCCAAAACTTTCTCTTCTCCAGGCTGAACAACTCCACCTCTCTAATGACTGAGTGTATATGATATCACAAAAGCTTGCATAATTTCACTGACATCAATCTGAGTGCATCTTTGCTTAGGTAGATTATAGACCTCTCCCAAAACATAAGGCTCATAAACCAATATCCCAGCATACTTTACAGAACATTTTAGAAGTGCTGTGGATATTAAAAAAAAACCACCAAAACAAACCAAATCAGGAGTGGAGAGGGCTTGCTGGTTTATTTCCAGTCCTTCTGTGTATACTTATATTAGTGTATATATGCCCTGAATTCTACAGATGAAATGTTCTAGTCATGACTCAAACAGATGCTGGAAAACTGCAAACAATTTTTAAAAAGTGACTCAAAGCCCAAAAAGCACAGTAGCAAAAGCTAAACAACATTAGCTAAGAGTATGTTCAGCTACTGACTCAGAAATATCCTAGTAGAGACTTCTGATAGTAACTGCTTCCAGCAAAGAGAAGAGTCACAGAGGATTGTGGTTGGAAAACGGGCTGAAACCAAGGCACACATAAAAGTCACAAAGAATAAAAACATTACCAAAGTATGTAACAAAGCAGCCATCACTCCAGAGCAGCTATCTTTCTAAGCACTATGCCACAGTTCTAATAGAATATATAAGCTTGATACAGAAATTACACGGGCAAGACTCCTTAGTCTTACTTTTAAGGTGAAAATGATCAAACCAGTTTGTTAAATGCTGATCCTATTTAAGATATGGCAAGTTTTCTTGAATATATATGCCCATACATTCAAGAAAACCAAGGAGTGCATTAATTATTTATATTACACCTAAGTCTAGAGTAACATCTCTTTTATGTTTCTAGACAATATTTTTGTTTATCATTGTTAACACGAAGTATAAACTTCATATTGGTCCAATACATGTTTTAGCACGAGAAAATTACAAATTCTTGTTATTTTATCAGAATGAGAGATGGAGGGCTATTTTTAAATCACCTGTTAAAAACCAGCGTAATGTTTTGAGAGCTGCCTGGCTGGGTGAAGTGGAGCAAGGACCACGAGGCACAGCGTAAGTGACAGCATCCATGAGATGACACACTGCTTACCCACCTCAGGCACCATGCACCACCAGCAAATAAGACACAAGACTGATCGCAGCGCTGAAGTTACATCTGACACCTGTGCTGAGTCATACCAAGGGGTCAGGCAGCCTACTACCCTGTCCCTCAACCATGAATAGTACAGAAGAGAGCACACAGAGCTGTATGTCCTTACTACACACTGCCAGCCTCTGGCGCTTTGTGCCTTAGTTATTTTCTGGGCCAGTGTTTAATAGCCATCAGTGAACTCTCTGTTTGCATTTTTTTTTCAGTTCTCTTTTGACTAAGTAGCTTTGTGACTCAGAGGCTTCACACATTAAGTAATACATACAGACTACATGGTGTGGAAAGGTTGTTAGAAGGATTTGGAGATTATCACATTGCATGCAATGATACCTGTTTGGCAGATTTTCCTCTCTGAGAAAGGGACATAAAGGTTAAAGCAAAACTCATATGTTACCTGTTCTACAATGAAGGTCCTTTGAACAGGTAGTGTTTCATATCACTTCTCATAGCTTTCTTACACATATTGCGTGATTATCTTTCAGCATAAGGTTGCATCATTGTTTTAAGTCCTCCAGCAACAACTCCCAAGATCTAAACTCATATATATACCCACACGTACAAAAACACACAGTAGTTGTCCTACCAAACAATCCAGCAATTTTAAAATATTAAAAACTGTGATCGACTTCCAGATATATCAAGCAGCAATACAGTCTCATAAAATAGTAATGCTTCTTACTTTTTGCTTACTGGCAGGCATCAGGCATAGCAGCAGGAAGGTGAGTTAACAGAGACATTCAGACACTTCTCCCCAAAGGCACAGCTACCTCAAGGGTCGAAACCAGCTTGCTCCTACCAAAGCGTGAGCTGGTGCTCCCTTATGCCATTAAAACACCACAGAATTAGGGAGAGAATACCTTTTAAATCAAGAATTTCATAGGCACAGGAAAGTGACTTTGAAAGCTAAACAAGACTGTTTCCATTAAAAACTGTAATTATTGCTGCAGCTGTTTCTTAGTTTCTTCCTGGCAGATCTGGCTAAAAAGAATATTGTAAAACAAACTCCAGTGGTTTGGCAGTTGACTCATTAATGGTATTTACTGTACATGTCACAAATGGCACTGACACTGTGGAAGCTTGGGTCCTATAGCATCACATTCTATCAGAAACCCTACACAATCATTTCTCTAAGTGATACTTGCAGCACATACAGCTACCTTATTTTTCTAATGCCAGCAATTATATTTAAGCTTGTTTTCACATAATATCTCTTTAGAACAGTCAGAGAAACCAATTGCTCACAGGACAGAATTTGTTGTTTTCTTTTGTTTGTTTTTTAAGAATCTTGCTGTGCATTTCAAAATCTTTCTAAAAAAAATAAAACAAAACAAATCCAATACAATCAGTCTGTTCAGTCTTTTTCTGCATTATTCTTCATGTTACTGAGACAATATTCACATGGCATAAATACGAATGTTATAAGCAAGCTGCTGTATTTTGAAGACAACTTGTTTTCATTGACTATACTGACTGTGCTTCATTAGGGCAAATATTTGAGAAAGTATTATGGGTCTGTTTGTTTTTTGCTTTTTTTTTTTTTAAACAAACAAACAACACAACACAGAGGCCACCACAATTAACAATAAAACTTCAACCTGGTATGATTCATTTTCCTCCAAAAGGAAATTAAGATCAACAAAAGAATCAACAGAAACTAAACATATTGCACAGTCAAAATGCAGAAGCCAACCTGCTGGCTCTAGAGAGGAAGAATTCAAGCTACTCCAATGAAAGTAAATGGCACTTATCAGTCAAATTTGGCTTAATTGGATCTCATTCCGCTTCATCTTTCTGCTCTTCTGCTTCACCACTCTGCATTTCACTCCATTGCTTTGGGGAACGGCTGCAGCAGAGTCTTCCCTCCTAGGACTGAGTGATGAAGGAGCTGCAGTTTGTAACCCCTGTGAGCTTGCGCCGGGGGGACCCTCTCTGTAGGTGATGGGAAGGGCGCATTGGAGGGGTCTCTAGCAGTGAGACATGGTAGAAGTTGGGTAACCGAATGTCATACCTAAAGCCTTTCCCCACGTGCACCCTGTCATTCAAGGCATACAGTTTTTCAGCAATGTCGCTCCCAATCAAAATTGAGAAGAGGCGGGAGATGAAGCGGTGTTTAGCAAAGAGCAGATACAGCTTCTTTCTCCTCCAGGCCACGTACCGACAATCTGTCTCTGCTGTAAGTGTTACCTATAGAAGAGAAAATTTAAATTAGCTGGGTAATAAGGCAGTGATACTGCCCAGTGCTGCCCTTGCTCAGAAAGCATCCCTCTCTCACAGAAGACACACAGGCCGTGTCTGTAACCCACACTTCGTGTCTTTGCGCCTACTGCAATAGAAACCATTTAATCCAGAGAGCTCTCTGAGGTCTTCTGTATGCAAAAGGGAGAAGGGTGACTGAGAACGGACCAAATGATTGCATCTCATTGGCCTCAGTGACAGTGTGCCTATGCCTACACTGAACGGCAGCCCCAGCCAGGACGCAGGCTGACAGCATGGCCATGCACTCCCTGCTTCGCTTTCCCAGCTGGAAAGGCAGGTCTAAAGAAAGCTCTTGACAAATGCCATTTGCCCTCGTGACACCAGACACCAGATCCCACACAGGCAGGAGCTAGCGTGCCAGTCAAGTGATGGCAGTGGGAGGGCTCATGGATCACTGCAGGCAGCCCTGATGGACACTGTGTCCCATGCTGACCTCCACGCCAAGCTGCACCACGAGCACACCTCTCCTCAGCCTGCGCTTTCTGGTTCACCTCCTACAGTGAAGCCTCTTCAGCACCAACTTCTACCCACCTCCTGCAAACCTGCTTTCTCAGGGATGGATTTTAGCATAGCCAAAGAATGCAAAGAGTCTACACCTGTATTAGCTTCAAGAAAAAGCCCGTTTGTTGTAATAACAACATGCAAAAAGAAAGAAGATACAAACAGCATAACCACGTCATCAAGCAAAGAGGATTTCCCTCCCCAGATTAATGTCACTTGTTTATATAAGTTCACAAAGGAAACCCACAGCTAAATGAACTTATTTCTAAACCAATTGGTACTTGAACAGTTTTCTGTAGTATTCAAGAAACACCCTCCACTTTTACCTGGAAAATTCCCTCTTCTGTGGGCCTCAGTGAATCCCATTCAGGAGAATCCAGAAATTGAAGAGGAAAAATATAATGGAGAAACTCCCCATCAACTGTCACTCTGATCCTATCAAGATAAGATGTGTTAATTTGTTAGTACTACCTGTACAGCAGCAACAAGAACACGTTATTTCTGCTATGTGAGGAATTTACATATAGCTCTGAGAGCATGAAAAAGCAATCGCTGGCTAACAGTATCCTAATTATAGTTTTGAACCCAACTTGATGAGTTGAAAGAGAATACAAGACAATAGCGTAACTGAAATGGAAATCTTTCCAGGCCTTACTCGAGTCACATTATTCTCTCTGGGGCAGGTCTGTGCAGCTTTGTCATGAAAAAGTCAGCGTGCACTGGAGAGAGATCAAAGACCAATGCACACAACACCGTTGGCCTCCTTCACTTGAAAGCCATGGGATATACTCCTAGGTTTGGCAAATACACATTTTAGAGGGAACGAAGTGGGAAAAGTTGAGGGTGGGAAGCAGGAGTTACCCACAGCATGTGTTAGGTAGGGCGCTCTCAGTGTTTAACAGGAATGACATGGGCACAGGACTGTACCTGTGAGCAGAACAACAGCATGGAGGTATTGGGTCTCTGTGTGAATGCTGTGGCCTTCTGCAAGTGCCAAAGAAAAATTTTCTTTCTACTTTTTAAATGATACTGAAGTTTGAAGGCACACAAGCAGGAAATGTATGCTTAAACCTCATGAGCTAAAAAACCCCAAACCAAACAACCAAAACAAAAAACCAACAAGCTGTACAAGTCCCCTTTTTACATCTGCTCTGCATCCAGATTAACATTTCTTACAAAAACAGAAGAAGCAACCCTATATTGCACAAAAGAGTGTAACAGGAACTCCCTGAATGGTTACTAACTGTCTGGGCATGTAGAAGAATGGACACCTGTCCTATAGTACACCTATGACCAAAAGCAACCTCCATGGGGTACTTTCTAGAAAGCTCCCAAGAATGCTCTGAACAAGGCTGTCACTAAGAAGAACTACCTCAAATCTGTATTATTTATTGCAAATAGTCCTAAATCAGCTGAGTTTCAAGCTGCCTACAGATTCCAACTGTTCATGCAGCAGGCTGTCAAAATGCACCTACAAAGTGTCCCATCAAAGACAGACCATGGCCACCATCTCATCCATGGCCATTCCATCTACCCTTATGGTGGTCCAGAACTGTATAGTACTTTGTATACAGTATGAAAGCTAGTCTTTCCCTTCAGGAAAGCATCAGCAAGGCTGCCTGAAGGGTCTCCAGCAAACAGGGAGTACAAGCAGATGGATTTATTGCCTCAAGGTCTAACTAAGGGCAACAGTATACAGTAACTGTAGACTCAAGCTCTGCAAATTTTAACAGGGCCTGACTAAGTCCTCCTGTAATGAAACGGTGTTTTTAGGCCTTCTGCTGTCCTTTACTCCCTCTCTTCTCCCACTCCCCACAAAGCAACCATATACAATCTGTATCAAAATCATGATCATGACTAAACAGAGTTTATCTCAGTATATTCAGTTTCATAACTACCTGTTAGTCCTATTTCAGATGATACTAACGCAGAAAAAAAACAAGAAAAATGCTGTGTTCATCAGCCAGGCAGTAGAGAGCAAACCACAGCCTGAAGACTGAAGCACACATTTGTTCTCTTGATGTGCCTAACCTTTAAGTGCTATGATACAGTGGGCTGGAAAAGAATGACTTTAAATCCTTCCCTTTATGCTATTACAGATTTTGTGCTCAGGGTTTTTACACTAGTGCTGTCCTAGACAAGTGTATTTAGCCTATTAATATTTATATTACTTACATTAATATTTAATCTATTGTACTGGAAAATGAACAAACAATACACAAATCAGGACATTTTCTTTTGCTTACATTTTCAAGAAGGAGGAAAAAATAAAGATATTTGCAGTAAGTCTGAACAAACCAATACAAACCTGCCTGACACAAGCAAGGACAGTTTATCAATAGGTGTTTTGCCCTGCATGGCGTAACAGTGTTCCTTTTCCAGGGTAACCACTTCTGCATCACAGCACAAGACAATCTTCCTGTAGACAGTCAAGGAAATTCCCAGAGGCTGGAAGAGAGCGCTGTAGAGTTCCTGGAATTCTCTGTCAAAGGAAACACTCCGAACTTGGTAGGTAACGTAAATGAACTGGACGAAGCATATAGCAAACAGTATAAAATTCCAGGAGAATATATCAGCAGCACAGACATCCAGCCAAGCCCAAACAGAAGAGCAGAGAAAGCCCAATCCAAGCAAGCTGAAGACATAGAGAAGCCCAAAGAATCCACTTCCACCCATGAAGCCCACAACAAAGAGAATACTGGCTAGGTGGTAGATAGATCCCTCTGCCTCTTGCTTCCAGGTGGTACACGTAGGATGTGCATAGATCAAGCTTTCCCAAAAACTTGCATTTTCTCCCATGGCTGGAATATTTTTTTGATTCAGCTGAATCTTGGAAAAATTTATTTATGAAATGCAGCTAGTGGGGTCCTTTGCTTTTCCATTCTTGAAAACTCTGCTCAATGATGTCATAATGTCGGGGTTTCTTTTGGCAGTAAAATTGTACTTAGGACTCCCAGCAGCTAGGAAGCCAATGTTCTCAGAAAGCAATGCTGTTTCCCATCAGTTCATGCATCATTTGACTTTGGCCATGTCATCTGTAGCACCTGATCTGGACAAGTGAAGAAAAGACAAATTACTTATAAAATCACTGTCATCAATTAAACTCTATCAAAGCTTTTGTCATCTAAAACCACAGACTGCATTACAATCTTCCAATTCCCACTGTAGACCTGTGATTCCAGGATCAAACCTTAGTATCCGTTCAACTGGAAATCATGTTTCTGTATCTATGAGCTTGTAGCATCTGTTGAATCACCACTGAATCCATGTAAACCTGTACATCTCATCTACAACAACCTGGGACAAGCCTTTCTACAGGCTTTTTTGGTTTGTATTTGTTGTTCCTGAACCTGATGTCTGTGAGTCTCATTTAATGCCCTATCTAGCTCTTGGACAAGAAGTGGCAGTGAACTCTTGTTCTTGTTCACCTCCTGCATCTTGCTCTGGATTTTGGTGAAACCACTCTCATTAAGGAGCTGAGCCAGGCTGTTCTCCATCCCCAAAGACAACAAACTACATCCATCACAATGAGGGAAACATCATGGGATATGGTAATTTCTACTCCAGGGATGACAGACAAGAAGCTGTCCTGTATAAAGAAGACTACAAACTTTAAAGGCAGGTTTATACAGATTATGTTATTAAAACATGAAGTAAGTAGTCCTGTAAAATACATCTCAAAGGGCATTTACAAAGCAACTTTATAAAATTTTAAGTTCTACCTTGTATAATTTTATGCAACGGATCACATAATTTTATTGTTCAACACTGTAAAATGTGAAATACCCTATTTGTCTCCACATGATAATGTATTCCTAACAGTTAAATAAAAAGTAAAATACACAGAATACACACACAACATGAACAGCATGAAAAAAAAGCCAAAATAAATAACAATTAAAAAATAATCACAAAAATAATCAAACCTAGCTTTCTAGGTCTGTCTTTTAAAGTAAAAATACGGGCTTCAATGTGAGATTACACATTGTGGAAACTGCAAAGCTGGAGTCTATCAAGAGAGAGTGATGAGGATTGAAACCCACCAAAGTCTGGTTCTTTTCCTGGCAAAGCAGTAGGGAAGCTACGAAATATCTTGCTATCAAAATTAGTAGATTCTCTAGAATATCAAAGGTAGCTTTATTTTGTTGTTGTTGTTTCCCCCAAGAGCCACAGAAGTCAATGCTTAAAAAGTACTCCTGGTGCAGTGAAGCATCCAACATCACTCAGCAGGGCTTTCAGTGGTGAGTTTTTTTACAGTGACAGGTCTAAGAAACGAATAAAGCAAAGTCATATCACATTTCCTAGCTGCTACAGCTTTACTTATTTTAACTTTATTCAAGCCCCAACATTAATTCCATGATTCAAAAACATGATGACATAAACTGAAGATATAAATCCTAAACATTCTAAATGATGACAAAATCCTAAACAACTGAGTGGCAGAGTTTGGAAGAAAAGGTTAGGAGAAGAGCTCTCCCTCTCTGCAGTGGCAATAGGGAAGTCACTGACCCATAAAAATATCACAGCTAAGGAGATCAGAACCTCTCCAAGTTAAATGTGCTCAATATCCTACGGCAGTGGAAGATCCAGCATTACAAGAACGAGATAGTATGCATATATAAAGATTTTCTGTTTGTCTCTTTACCGAAGTACTCTTCTCTGGTGCACGATTCCCCTGGATGCAGGATATAGCCCTTGGAGAATGGGAGAAGGGAACTGCATCAGCTATGAAGAACTTACCTAAACACGGTAAAAGGAGGAATTTTAGGCAGTACTTCTGTGATTAAGGGGTAAGATTTCTGAACCAAAAGAAAGCAAAAGTGGAACATGCAGTTCCCAGAGCTTGTGTTCTGAATCCAGTCAGTGTTTCCATTGCAGTCAAAAATTGGCAGCAGAAGTTTTTTGTTTATTATTTGTGGGGTTTTTTGTTGTTTTTTTTTTTGTTTGTTTGTTTTGGGGTTTTTTTTTACATAGAATCACTGATAACAGTAATTTGGGATTATTGTTAATGCTTCTACTCTATTGCACGTTTTACTCTGAGCAGTTCTCTTAAAGACCCTAATTTCTACAAAAAAAAAAAAAAAAAAAAAAAAAAAAAAATCTGTGTTTTGAATGGAACCATGATTAAGAAGTTACATGGGAAGCTCTATGCATCCTGCAAATAAAACCACCGTGGATCTGTAATGTAATCTGCTTTTCATTACCAACACGTTTTATTATGTAAAGTCACACATTGCAATAACTTGACATGACATTGCAATAATTTCACAACATTTACATTCAATTTCCAGTTTGCTTATAGCCCTTCCATCTGGGAAAAAGGAAGGGCAAAGGCAGGAGCCAGCACTCGTCCAGAATACAGTCTCACCAACCTGACACTCTCCTGAGCCACATTAAGGTGTGCAGGCAAAAACAAACCCTCTGGAAATACAGACAGAGCCTACTGCTAAATGGAGCTGCTTTCTTAGGGCTACAGTAAAGAGCAGGCACCCTTGCCACCAGTGAACTGCAGGCAGAAAGAAAGGATTCACCTCTTTTAAATCAAGAAATTACTTTAAGATTCGGGAGCTAAAAAATGTTGGCAGGGGGTTTTCATGAAGTATTAAATAGAGCAGAGGCAACACTATGTATGGGCCTAAGTGCAGTAAAGTTTCTAATTTTGATAGGTATTTAGTGCTAGGTAATGCCTTTCACATTTTTCTTTCTAGTTCCTTCAAGTCCAAAATTTAAACTTGATGGCTTCAGAAGAGTCACTTTAATGAAGCCATTTATCCACTGCAAGTGGAGGTGGGGGGAGAAAAATCCAAAGCTCAAAACCAAACAGCTATAGTACCAACCGTGAGTCATGCTGCACTGAGGACTTGTCTACAAAGGGCCCACAGTGGCACAGCATTACCAAGTTTTTAAGTACCTGAAGGGGACACCATGCTTTCAATTAGCTATTTTGGCATTCTTAGGTACCAGGACAAGGGAACACGCCAACTGCCATGGCCTTGTTTGATGTCCTGCTTCAGTAGTCCAGGCTGTGGTGAACAGTTACCATTACAAGTTCATTTGATGGTGGTGACCAGGCAAGCTTCGGGAGGAAACTGCATTTAAATCAGGTATCTTGGATTATAAGACTGAAGAACTGTATCTTCCCCAAGCAAATGCTGAATACCTTCTACTTTGTCCCCTGCCTACAGAGGAGTGCCAAGCACAGCCTCTGCTATATGACTATTCAGAATAACACAACGTGTAGGCTGCTGGAGCCAGAGGTGCATGGAATCTCCAGGTGCATGTCTCCTCCCAGATCAAGAAGACATGCCCTGCCAAAAGACGCAGAATTACTAATATGCCTCTGAGTGTTTTGGACCACTACACACCCCACCCTCTCCACCTGGAGTAGATCAACTGCTGGGAAAAATCAGCCCAGACTAGAGATGTAAGCAATATACAGTGGCAAGGACTTCTTTTGAAACAAACAATATAGCTGCAAGGACTAAGCTATTATCAGAAAGTGTTACAAATAATGAGTTTGCTGGAGCATTGAAGCAGTAAATCAAGTATCTACTGGCTGTACCTTGAGTACTGTGTTCAGTTTTGGGCACCACAGCTCACAAAGGACATCAAGAAGCAGGTCCAGAGAAGGACAGCAAAGCTGGTGAAGGGCCTGGAGAACACGTCTTATGAGGAGCAGCTGAGGGAACTGGGGCTGTTTAGTCTGAAGAAAAGGAGGCTGAGGGGAGACCTTATTGCCCTCTACAACTACCTGAAGGGAGGCTGTACAGAGGTGGGTGTTGATTTCTTCTCATAAATCACAACTGATGGCACAAGAGAAAATGGCATCAAGTTGCGCCAGGGGAGGTTTAGGTTGGACATAAGAAAAAACTTCTATACTGAAAGGATTACCAAAGACTGGAACAGGCTGCCCAGGGAAGTGGTTGAATCACCATCCATGGATGTACTTAAAAGCCATCTAGATATGGTACTCAGGATATGGTGTAGTAGTGGCCCTGGTAGAGTTAGATAATGTTGGACTTGATGATCTTAAAGATCTTTTCCAACTATAGCAATTCTGTGATTTCACTTATAGCCTCCATGATTTAGGACAAGAGGAAATGGCCTCAAGTTGCGCCAAGAGAAGTTTAGACTGGATATTAGGAAGAATTTCTTTACTGAAAGGGTTATCTGGCATTGGAACAGCTTGCCCAGGGCAGTGATGGAGTCCCCATCCCTGGAGGTATTTAACAGTCTCATAGAAGTAGTGCTTAGGGATATAGTTTAGTAAATGACTTGTCAGTGTTAGGTTAATGATTTGGCTTGATGACCTTAAAGGTCTTTTCCAATCCAGGAAATTCTGTGATTTTGTGAAAATAAATACCTGCCAGCACCTTAAAACTTCATCTAAGCAGTACACTAAACCAGTCAAAACTAGATGAATTCATATTGTATGCACATAGTACAACCTCACCCTCCCCAAAAGGGCATTTTCCCCATACTCTGTAGTATTCCCACAAAGAATTACCAGTTACATATATTTTTAATTTGCTTGAGAACGGTGTACACTACCCCCTTTTTGTCACCAACAACACAAATTCAACTCTGAGAAGCTGTGAGTGTTAGTTACTGTGTCTGGATCAGAACAATTTCTGCAACAAATAAACTCTAAAAGCCCTGAGGCCACCATCAGTTCTCTCTTTGGTCTTTTTAATTAAGTCAAAATTAAAGCTATTCAGAGTTTGAATGCTCCAATCTTTAGTTGTCTTATCCCAAGCATTCAGCCAGAAATCTCTCAGGACTTTCACACTGTACATATTGACAGGGTGTAGAGATGTAGATGCTCATTGTGTAACCAGCCCAGGTGAATTGTTTGCTGCAAGTTTGAAAGCAAAAGCATATATGCTTTCATGTACAAAATGAGATTATACTGGATTTAGCAGGATTTGTCTCACTGGTTTTAGCCATCTACAGTGTAGACATGAGCTAGTGGCCACAGCCTGTCTCTGCAGTCAGCAATGTTGCTCCAGCAACTCCACCAGGAACCAAGTGATCCTTCCAGCCAAGGGGGACCCTCCCAGCCTCAACACCTCCTGGTTCCAGAGGGACAAGGTCTGAGCAGCCCATCTAAGCTGGCAAGTTACATCTGGTCTGGCCATCATTTAGATGTAGAAAAGAAGCTGCTTCTCAATTTTAGTACGTTCTTGCTCTAATATGCAATGTAAATACATATGTCAATTAACATCCCCCTTCTCTTCCTTGCCCCTATGTCTCTGAAATCCTCTCTCTGTCCCCCTACTGACACCTATTGCTCTCAGTGGTTGGTTGTATAGCATGCTTTACCCAAGCTACTTCCCTCCTGCAGCTGCTCACTTGGGGTCAGATACCCAAAGGCACTGAGACAACCAAACTCTTAACTGCAACTCCATGTCTATCTAACTCAGTGCATGGAGGAGCTATGCACCTACAGAGAGATATAGGTATGCACCTACAGGCAAGAATGGGCAGATAAACAAGCTACTTTCCATCATAAATCCGTCCTTGAACCCACTCCAGGCTCAAAACATGCATTCAGCAATTAGAAGAGTAACTAACAACACAAGCTAGCTCACCTTAAACTTGAGACTGTTATCCTAGAGAAAGCAGTAATTCTAATACCAGAACCCCCATGGTTTTCCCGAGAAAATGCAGCCTGTGCAATATAGAGAAGGCTACAGCAGCTTCATCACAGGGTATAAAAATCAATTCAGGAAGATGGAAGGAGGAAAAGAAAGAAAAGGACTACCCAGTCCAGAAGAGAAAGGTGCCAAGATAATCAGCCACTATAAAAGTAGATGTATTCAGATTACAAAGACACACAAGCATACTTAGCAAAGGTAATTAATTAATGGATGGTTTTAAAGATTTCCTTTGCTGATAATTAAGGAATTCAGAATGCTGGCTGGTACCTAAAATAAATCTGGGCATGCTATTATTAAAAACTGTATATAACTTGAGAGTTTTGTACTGGTCTTCCCTGTGACATCTAAAAGCCTATCTCAGATACCAACTCAGCAGCTACTTCAGACAACAGGAAAAAAAAAAGAAAACCTTTATCAATGCTTTATCAGTGAATGCTTTAATGTGAAAAGTGTGTGGAACCCCAGCAGCTGAGCCACTGGATCCTGCTCCCCAGGTGAGTGTACCCACTGCAGAACAAAGAACAACTGCAGCATGGTTCTCGCTCCCCGAGTCTGCTTTCCGCACAACATCACAGCTTCAACAAGAAGGGCAGCAAGTAACCCACATGAGTCAAAATGAGTCACTCAAGTCACCCTCATGGGAGGAAGGAAGACAGACTTGCACTCCCTTGGGCCAAGGAAGGCATCCTGTGTCTCACGGATGTCTCATTTCTAGATCTCACCCCCTCGATCAGTGCTCTGAGTGCAGGCTGTCACTTGGAAGGTAAAGCATCTCAGGCCTTAGAAGCAGTGAAGCCACACTGTTCCCAGTCCTTCCAGTACCCTCCCAGTCTGTGCAGGCTGCAGTTGCTGAATTGGACCCCCACCTCTGGAGCACCCATGGTGAAGCTGTATCTTCTGGGAGAGCAACCTTTCTAGGAATACTCAGAGCTGCAAAACAAGCAGGTGGGGTATATGCAACCATTAGTGGTGCTTCACTGCCTTCAGAGTGACTCAGAAATAACCATCCGCCAAGTGGGATTTTTCAGGGCCAAAAACCTGCTCTGGTCAGGTAGAATTTAGACTCCCATGTTCAAGGTTGTTCAACCAAGAACCCCCTTCAGTCAGCTGCTGCCTAACCCTGCAGACAGCCCAATGCCATTTGTACACTGAAGTCAACAGTCCACACAAATGACCCACCAGTGGCATGTTGCTGGTGACTGGCTGTACTTCTCACCAGGCTGGACCCAACTCCTGTCTCCCTGCTGCTGTGGATGCAGAACCGCTTTCTCCAGAGCAGATCACTTTGATAGGAGACTTTTCATGGGACTTTCACAGAGCTTGTTTGACTGCAGCTGGAAAGGCCTGATTCTACTTAAACTTTCTCAAATTCCTGCTAATCTTTTTAAGTGGAAAAAGGCTGAGCTGGGGGGGAGTCATCAAGAGAGAAAGAAAACCCACAGCAATACAGAACAGTTTAAGATTCATTAGAAGCACAGCATACAGTGAAGCTGCTATTATTTAGTCTTTAAATATTTAAAGGCCAGCTTGCTAAACACAGCTTACAGTACTTGAACGATTCCTCATTTATCACTGTAAAATATACAATGCAATCCTCTATGGGTGCAAAGCCAATACTGAAGATGCTGTCTATTTTATCATCTAGACAGTATCTGATATGAAAAAAATAAACAGAGATTTTCTTCCAATTTGAATCAGGACTGATGAACCATAAGTACATGTTGTATTCCTGCCAAACTAAGAAGAATAATCCCCTCCCTCCATTTTTTAAGGTCTTTTGCTCCTAGAAAACATTAGTATGGAATGACAGTCAGACATTTTTTAAACTAACCATGGATTGCTAGTACTTGGGTAAATTTGAGCAAGGTTTCACTTGAGCATTGGCTAAATAATAATTCAACAGGTCTGGTTTATTGTGTTTTATAATAGAAACTGCAAAGTGAAGCACAAGTCCAAGCTCTTCTACAGTTCAGCTTCTAAAATATTTACAGAGAAAGCAGCAACAATGCCTATTTCACAAGTGCCTTAAAACTACTGTTAATGAACTACAGCAGAACTCAGCAGAATTCAGCTTACAAAGTTTGAATGGTGTAGAAGTGCCTTTGGAGTGGAATGTATTGCCATGAAATCAGCTACCTGACGTGACCTTCTTTTCCTCAAAAAAGAAATAAACTTAAAGGCTTGGTTCATTGCGCTACCCCTGCATGTAAAACTGGATTATGAAGAAGCAGTGTCATAAGCCATGTGTTCAGACAGATAAACAGCATGCTGAGCCATGAAACACTGCATTTATGCACCCCATGAGCTCTAAACTAGAGAGGAACACAGTGGAAGGTAGTGAAGATGGAGCTGCTGAAAAGATTTTATTTATCTTTACTGGAAGTTTGGGGTTAGAAGTACAGCTCTACTCTCTGCTTTACTGGACTGAGTGCTGAACGGTTCTACAGACAAAACAGAGCCAGGCAGAAGCATGCACGTGGCCCTGGTTTAGCATCACTTTCATTAGTTTTCTTCCTATGAGAGCCAGAATACTCTCAGTCTCATCATGTAATATAATGACACACCGAGGCTTTGTTTGCTGTACAGTACCTGACCTTTGTCTGGGCAATAGCAGCATGCCCAATCGCAGGTAACGTATCATCCCATGGAGACACTGATCAGAGTTCCTTGTCACAAGGCAGTGGAACACATGGAAACGATACATTCTCAAAAGAACTTGCACACTTAATAATATAAAGATTAAATGTAGCTTCAGCTAAAAACTGCTTTCTTGAAACCTTCATAAACCTTCTGTTCTCAGCTTGAATCGTAAAAGGTTTTCCTCTTGCCACCAACTTTGCCTTCACAATTACCTGAGGTTTTTTTGGTTGTTTTTTTTTTTTTCCTGTTTCAATATCTGTTCTCCTCACTCCAGGACTTGCAATGTATACCTAGTATTTTGCAGGGAAGACACTTCTTCAAAACTTGACAATTTAAAGTACTTTATTTTTTGGCACCACACAGAACTTTGTGGAAAGCCTGAACAGCAACAGTTCTGCAGATGTGGAAACCATTTTTTTGTTGTTGTTTTGGTGTGATCAGTGAAGACATTTTTACTTGCCTGTGTACAATCATATCCCCATTGATCAACAGAGTGGCAAGAAATTCTAGTTCTGGAAGCCAGATTTCATCAGTGATGTCTTTATAACACTACCAGGTGGTCTATGATTCAATATTACAAGAAATCGGCTATATAAAATGTTTGCCCATAAAGTGATTGACAGCTTAAATGCACACAAAGCTTTACAGAACAGCTGAAGAAACTGGTAAAATATTATAGTTTGGAAAAATATGTTTGGGAGAAAAATATTATAGTTTATGAAAAAGAAGTGTTTTGTATCGTTCTTTCTAGCTTTGAAAATAAACAACTGCAAATGCAAAGCCAGATCTTAATTTCAGGGTTCATCGGCTGTTACCATTTATTGATGGGGAGAGAGAAAAATCAAGTAACAGCAGCCTGTGAAGCAAACCCCTAATCAGCGGAAGAAATCATTGGATCCCGAGTTTGTTTTGGGGAAGCAGAGGAACTCCCCGAGTCAGCTCTTGTGCGAGCGGGCAGCAGCTGCACCCGCGGAGAAACCAGAAACCACGCTTTCCTAAGAATTAAACCCCAAACCCGAGATACCTTACGAAGAGTCTCACTTCAGACAGGAGGGGGTGCGCAGGACAGCGTGCCCCTCCACTTTACAAAGGGGACACGGAAAAAAGCTCTCCAACTTCCACCCTTGGCTAAAGTCGGGGGCTCCGGTTACCACCGGCGGGGTTAGTGGGGAGAAGCGCACTCCCCGCAGGGCCGGGAGCGCCCCGACCCGCCCGGCCTTACTCCTTGCTACACATCGCCCCGGACGCCGCCGAGCCCTCGGGGCGGCAGCTCTCCCCCGACGGCCAGTCCCCGGAATGCAGCGGGCCGGGAGGTGCCCGCGGCTCCCTCTCGGCCCCCGGCCCCAGGCACAGCCGGACGAAGCTCTGCGCGCTGCCTGACTGGACAGCGCCAGCGGGAGGCGGGCGGAGGCAGCGCTGGGGCTTCAGCCCGCCCCGGCTCGGCACGGCCCCCGCCCCGTCCGCATTTCTTACCTGCCCGGTTCCCCTGCACTCGGAAAAGTTTCCCGGCCGTCCGAAAGGGACGGTGACGGGCTCGGGCTGCCTCTCCGCTCCTCGCCCCTCCCGACACCGCCGGCACCACGTCCCGCCGCGGCCACCGAGCCGCCGCTGTGACTAAAATAGGCAGAAGCCGGCGGGAGGCTGCGGGCGGCGCCAGCTCCGAGGCCGGCACCGAGCGGCCGCAGCGCGCAGGCGCCTCCCGCCGGCCCCGGGGGGCTGCGGGCGGCGGGGCCACCCCAGCCGAGCCGCGCTGGCCGAGCCCGGGGCAGCCGAGGCGGTGGGAGTACCGCTCGTCCCGCCGCGATGCTCCTCCGGCGGCGGCGGGGAGAGAGGGCGGCAGCCGCGGTCCCTTCTCCCCGGCAGCCGGTCCTGCCGCGGGGCTCCCCCGCCGCCCCGCGCTGCCGGTGGGCGCCGAAGGCGTCGAAGAGGCGGGCGGGGGAAGAAGGAGGCGGCGCCGCTGGCTGCGGAAGCCCCTCCGGGACGGCAGAGCCCGCAGCGGTGCCACCCGCTGAACTTGGGCACCATAAAAACGGCCGCCCGGGTGCTTGGCTGGGACTTGCACGCAAAACCCGCCGCTTTTGAAGCACGCAAGGAAAGGCGTCTTCTTTGGTACTGCTGCCTCGTAACATTGTCTGGAACTATTGGTTTGGAATAAATAAAAATACAGTTTTCTCCTCTTCACTTACACACCCCAACAGCATATTTCTTCAGAAGGGATGTACATGCCTTCGGAGTTGTCTTTCTTACGTGACCAGTGCACTTTTTTATACACGATCTTCAATTGCTTCATTTCAGAACAAGCGTATACCTCACCAAGAATACAGTTGGAAGTGTTGGTACAGTGTCAGTACACAAGCCCTAGATCACAGTAACCAAGCATTTGTTCTGGTGATCGCTTTGTGTCTGGAGGAGAGGGAATTTACTGATGGAAGGAGACAGGACTACAATTTATTAACATAACAAAAAAAAAAAAGTCACATCATAGTAAATGTGCAGCTCCTGTTTTCCCCGTGTTGGGAAAGCTATTTCCCAATTACCGGAGCATGAGCAATAATATCTTTTAAATATTAAGTGTGTGCTTGCTGGTGGCCACCTCTGAGGTCCCACAGTTGGCTGCCATGTTCATCATACAGCAAGGTGATACACTGACCTGAACTTCTCCAGAAATAAAAGAGCCGGGCAACCTGCTGTGACAGATTAGGGCTTTTCTTAACACCTTGGTGAACTTTCTTTCCTAAGTGATTTCTTTATTTTTTTAAAAAAGATTTTTAGCTTCCTATCTACCAGGGAAGAAGATGCATGAACTCTCAGAATAATTGATTCTCATAAAACTTGAGAAAACAGAGCTAAAACAGTTTAAGCCAAAGCTATCCTGAGTTACATGTATTCAAAACTTCAGTATCTAACTGCAGTATACTTATTTTATATTTATTATTTTTGAGAGAGAAAAGTATTTTAATAAATCTAATTAAGCATGTGTTAAGGTTCTTTTAGTTAATTAAACGTTTAGAGGTTTTTTATAGTATCACTCCAAGTACTTACCTTTCAGCCACATTTTATGCATGGTAATTTTACAACTTGTTTAATATTAGTAGTATCGTTTGAGGCATTTTTATGCTGGCAAACCTGAGGCGGGGCTGATTTACTATTTTTCCTTTGTACTTGGTTGGAGTTTAAAGCACCTAAACCACTTACTCCGATTTATCCCAGTTGCATCAGGCATAAATTTACCCACTATATTTACTTTTATTTGGGATGATAGCAAAGGGATGGAGAAATAGGGTGCCCGGGGAAGTGGTGGTACCACCAAGCCTGTCAGAGTTCAAGGAGAGTCTGGACAATGCTTTTAGTCACATGGTTTAGTTTTAGGTGGTCACTTGAGGAGCAGGGAATTGGACTTGATGATCCTTACAGGTCCCTTTCATGTTGAGATATTCTATGATTCTAAAAAAACAATTGCAAAAGTTTTTTTTCTGGTCTACTTATCTGTTGACATTAGAGTATTCTAATAAATCAGTATCAGATCATTTAAAACATGCTCTTCCTTATCTTCATCATAATAAGGTGCAAGAAAATTGGTATATTTTGATGGCATATCTGTAAGATACTTTTGCTGAATGGTACCTAGTTGGAAGCAACAGTCAAGTCATCATAATTCTCCACAGACATACAGATCACCAAGTAATAGTTACACTATATCATCTTTTATTTTAATTGAAGGAACTCTACATCAAATATTCTCTAGCATTGTAAGACTGAGACTACCAATGACCTTTTCAATCTAGCCGGGCTGTATTAGGAATATATTACTTTAGTGTTTGATGCAGTTTACAGGAGTATGTATTTGACTCACAGTATAAAAAGGCAAAATGGTTAAAACTAAGAACTGATACACTGGCAGATCTTTCAGTATTTGAAATGCTTTTTAATAAGCTTTAGAAAAGTCTTAGAGTAAGGAATGATTTAGGAAAGGATTTTTAAATCAAATATGATTCTGTTAGACACATTGTGACTCCTCAGAGGAGTAATTTCTAAAAATAGTTGGTATTTATCTTTGAAAAACAGGCCTGGATAAGAGATCCAAGGGAGGCAATAATAAAATGGCTAAGCCACCAAGCGCCAAGGAGAGACTAGTACTGACCAGTGTGCTTTGAACCAGCCACTTGAGTGATTGGACTACTCTTTGATATATTTAAAACTCTGTGTGGTTTTTATATAAAATTACTGGGATTTTTAAAAGGTCAAATACTATAATAAATATATAATGAAATTATAACCAGTATTATTCTTTGCAGCAGTATGGTAGGATGTAAAGGTCATAGTTAAAGGTAGGCTTGCAAGAGAGCCTGTGGTGAGGCTCAGAAATCCAGTATCAGTCCTGAAAAGCTGTAGGAGACTTTGTGGCCCTAGGTTGAGGGAGGGGCTCAGCTGTGACAGTCTCCATGGGAAGGCACCTAGCCAAGCATCCAGCAAGGGCTGGCTAGGAAGGGGCAGCAGAACATTCAAGATCTGTTCCATCTGGGCTGGAGAGGAACTTGAACTGGTATCTTTGAGCCAGTTCCACTGTTCAGCCATCAAACTGGACAGTGAGATTCTGGCTGGTTGTAAGCAGCTCCTGCTAATTACATTTTTGGGAGTACCTTAAATACACCTATTTCTAGGCACGATCCATGCTATAAGTCTGACAGCTCCATAAAATGTACAGATTGCCTTTCTGTGGTTTTTTCAACAGCTCTGCCTCCAGATGCCGCTCATAATGTTGTTGCAGTCAAGGCAGGGTTACACAGGCAGGTACCCAAAAATACACCTGGACTTCTGGTACCAGACCTTCCTTTGTGTGTGCTGGCAATTTTCCCCAGACAGAGGAGTAAAAAAGCTCAGTGTATGATTTCACTGACTAGAAAACAGCCCCATCTATTTCCTCAGTAAGGAGGAAACTTAAGGAGAGACTTACGACATCAGGTAGTTGCCTTCTCCATTATCTCTGAAGTAATGGTGTTTCTTACAACATGCTGTACTCTAGGAGGAGAAGTTATCAATAACTCTGTTTAAGGGGGAGATTTTTTATAATTTCCTAGACTTTTTTTATTGTTTAATAAATCTCTGCTGCATTTTTTCTTTCCCTGCATTGTCCTTGGTCAATAAAAATAAGTCATGAAGCAGGATGATATGGTAGAAGATGACATGATGTATTAGCTCTTTAAAAAGATTTTCCTCTCTGGATGTAAGATTGTACTTCACAGGTAGTTGCAAGAGGGCTCTTCTGTAGGAGCTTTTAGTCATTTTGGAATGAGAATTTAACTGCTTATGTACTTTGAAAAGGTTTTAGCAGACTTTTGTATAGCTGAGTTCTCCTACAGTTGTGAGTACAACTGAAATGAGAAGAATCAGGGTTGTGGTTGTGTAGTAAACTAGTTTTTATTGCTAATTCCTACAAGCAAGACATCAGTCAAATCATGTCATAACACAATATAATACCATAGTTCAGATCATATGCAGCCTGCAGAACTGAGCAAAATTCAAATTGGAAACCTTTTTAGGAATGTCATTCAATTAACAGCATTCCCTGTCAGGTACAGATAAAATAATTTTAATTCAGACAGAAGTTTGTTGGTTTTTTTTTTTTTTTATAATGCATCAGTGAAATAAAATGCTAAATATTACATTTAAGTTTTTATCTTTTCACTTTTAAAGGCTTTCACATAATAGACTTGGAAATGAGTGTCCTCTGCTGCAGTTAAAGTGGAGAGCGCTAGCTGCTTCTCCATCCAGGTTTCCATAAACAATGGTGCGTGGGATATAGTTCCCTGACCAAGTGATTTCACACCATGAAGCAGCCTGACCACAGAGAATATGACTTCTTCTGGAAAATGTCTCTTCCCAACCTGAGCACATGTTAGACACCAGCATCTAGAAGCAGTGGAAGAATTACCCAACACAGGCTTTAGCTATAACAAAAATATGAGGATCATACTTTGTGGCTGCTGTGGGTGGAGATGTTTAAATTCACTTAGTGAGTGATTTCCTATCATGAAGTTTGTAGAGGAACCCTGTCCGTGGGTTCTGCATGTGGCCAGTATTGCTCTGCTCAGGGCACTTGGCACAGCCATTGCAAGGCACAGAGACTGTACTGGACTGTGGCAGAACAAAGGACAGGCTCAGAGCGTGCTTCTCTTGTCTTCAAATGTTTGAGCTGTGAAAAAAGTTCAGTTCTTGTCAAATGTAGGAACCAGAGAAGGTTCCAAGATTTCTATATGCCAAGAAGAGGAGTGCAAAAACCATGGGGGTTGAAAGCCCAGTGCTCAGGACACTCAGTGTGGAAAAGGAAAGACCTGCATTTTCTCAAGACTGTTTCCACTTTGCAGATAAATGCAGTTTAATGTCAAGTACAAAAACAAATTGGAAAGTAGCACCAAAGCTGAACTGTGTGCTAAAACCCCTGCCCCATGACATCTCTGCCTCTCTCAGACAGATCCCACAGGTGCTCAGAGGATGGCAAATACAGCACAGTAAATGCTTGTATGGAAAAAAAAAAAAAAAAAAAGAAAAGACACGTAGCTTTGAATTGTTCTAGACCCTCAACTGCTTGGATGGATGCTTTCACCATGGAATTATTAGGTAAAAGGTGGACTGCCCACACAGGGGAGGGATGTGGCTGAAATGTGGCTCTGTGAAATGAGGTGCTTCACTGGGCTGGCATTTGCATCGTTGCAGAGCTGTAGTTCAGCCCGTCCCTCGAGGAAGGTGTCTGCTCAGGAGTGAGAATATAAAGTTAAAAATACAGAGTGTAAATCTAAAAGCTCTTCAAAGCATTATGTAACTATGGAAGATGTCAACTGTGAAAATGAAAAGGTTATGTTATAGTCAGGTGAATAAAGCAGATGCTTTCCATCACAAATGTTTAAAGACTCTTCAAGCATGGGGTTGGTTTCTGTTACCAGTATCTGATACTCTCTCTTGCTGAATTTCTGAGCTGTCATCAACCTCCTACTATATGTTGTTAGAAAAAGGAAAGAAATCTGTAATTCCTAGCCTAAGCTTTCATGTCTAATATCTTAGTAGTTATATAATGCTTTCCATAGCCTTTAGATTTACACTTCTTATTTTTAACTCTATTCTCACTGCTCATTTTGCTTTTTCACCTTCCAGCTTGCTTTTCATCTCTTCCCAGAAGCCTTCTGTCTCTGTCCTTACCAGTCAAACTATTTTCACAAGCATTGTCATTAAGAATAGATAAAGATCTTTTAAATAAATTATTATCTTTGCTTAGAATGACCCAGGCGACCAGGTGTGCTGGCCAATGCAAGATGTCTGTTTGGCTGGGGGAGCCTTTCTTCTTGTTAAAACCGAGTTTGTACTAGTTCAGAGTTTCACCAGTTTCAGTTGACACATATACAATGTTACATAGCTCTTGTTTCATCCATGGTAGCTCTTATTCTTGGTCTTAGGAAGATGCATCTACAAAAAAATGTTAGATTAATTGCAGGTGGAAACTATGATTAACGTCTATATCGAGCCCTAGCAGTAAACAGAACCAAAGTAAGCCCTAGTGGGGCTGATCTGAATTGTGGTTATGAACACAAAAAAGCCTTTACCTCTGTAAATACAGGTTCCCAATGCTGCTAACTGTATCCATCATGATCACTGTTCTTGCATTTTACTTTAGACACAAAGCTGTGCAGAGAGCCGGAGATAGCAAGGATGCAGTTATATTTGATGCAAAGGTATAAAAATAGGAAATGGACTCTTTTGAGTGTTCACTTTATTATGTTGCTAATGAATTATAAAATGTATATCATCAAAATAAATATTCTTGAAATTGTTTCCTAATGAATCACATAGACAATGTGCCTAATCAGTTGTGTCAATGATTAATTATATTCTTGCCTCCATTGTGGAATACAAATGCTTTTATTAAAACAATCCAAAGACAGTAAGACAACAGACTCATTCTTATGGCCATTCATTCAGTTGTGGATTGATAGAGTATTCCTTTCAGCGTTTTTAGAGTGTATCTGCACAGCTGCAAGTGGCTGTGATATAAATGAAAGTTCATGTCACCTTAAGCAGAATGAGATGGCAGACAGTCTATTCATCCAGTTTCGGCTTATCAGTGAACAGTCATTAAATACTAATATTATCTGGAGCACTGTGATAAATGCAGAGTGTATCATGCCAGCTACGGGCGTTATCAAATGGGAGCCTTTTTACAACATTCTGATGCACAGAGGTGAATTATTCCTGAACATTAAGCATTTCATTAATTCTCAGCTTCAATATATGGCTGTAAAAATGGCCAGCTTCACAGAGAAAAGTCACTGAATGCAATACTTACAAACTGGTATTTATGAAGTTCAGCAACTGCCACTGTTGAAAAGCTCAGAAACCGTTGTAGAGGTGCCATCGTTCCTGCAAGTCTGAAAAGCAGTTGCTTATTTGCATTACAGCATTCACATCATGTTGAAAGATTAGGATTGATTTAATGGATGTGGTTAAGGGCAGAGAAAAATGCTTTCACACTGAATTTAAATAAGTAAATCCTGAGCTTAGGTTGTCTTTTTTGGCTTCCTAGCACAAGGCACACAGAAAACCTTGACTGCCAACTGTCCTTGGCACCGATGGACTTCATGTCAGTGGAGATAATTAATGATGTTGGTTCATATACCCAGCTACTTACGTGTCAGTAAGCAGATTACTTTAATCTATTAAGTCAACATGTGCATTTACATGGAAAGAAAGACGCACTTGATAATTAGTTTAGTATGATTTATCTTGCATAACGTGAAGTGACCATTTTACTAAATTTACTAATTTACAGTGACAGGAAATGAGGGGTAGAAGTAGGAATGTACCACACCTGGCTGTCAGAATCAATGCCTTCAGGGTGTAAGGTTTAGTTAAAATAGATGAAAATTAAAGGAAAGACCGAAATAAAATGAATCTATTACAAAGAATAACCAGATATAGAGTCTCTGTTGTTTATGTACTTTCTGTTTTACAAACTTTTGATTCAAGTGAAAGATTAATGAAAAGAAATGCTCAAGAGTTATCTTGTGTGTAGGCTGCGGCAAAACAAAATCTTTAATTTACAGAAGAGGAAGGTAAAGGTTTTTAAAGTGTTAATATATTGTAATGTTTTGGATGACAAAGTAAAGGCAGAGCACCTGAACCACAGCTGACTGCATTTGATAGGGCTCTTTTTCTTCAAAGTGCGACATTTACATGTTGGGAAAATGACATTTTAAAAACCCCTCACAAAACAGCAAAGAAAAGGCAATTTCCTTCGTTCTTTGTTTTTGCACATGCAGCTCACTGAATTTAGTCAGTGTCCCTTGGGGCAAGCCCTCTCCAAATCCGTTATGGTAAAGGAGACTCTTCTCAACTTCAGGGAAGTTTAGGTGTAGTTCTGGATGAAGAAAGATTTTGGGTAGGTCCTACTGTTGAAAATCCTCATCTGGGGCAACACCCACATCCTGGCTGTTGCACCGACATTGTCACATTCAGCTGTGAGGTCCCATAGCCTGGTTGGCTGGGACTTGCCAGAGGTGACAGATAGGGGCCAAGACAAGTGTGCCCAAGTCCTGTGGCATGAAGAGGCAGCAGCTCCTGCACAGTGGAAAGGGAAGGAAAAACCCAAGAAAAGGTTCCCAGAGAGACTGTGACCTCCCTTGTTCTGCTTGCAGGCTGCAAGAGTCAGCCTGTCTGGGCAGAGCTGGTTACAGCTGCTCCTCCCTGAGCCGATGTGAGGGAGGCCAGAGGTGCTGGCAGCAGGGGGGCAGCTACCTCCTCCTGGAGCCAAGCCCTGACTTGGCACCAGCTCCCTGGGCTGCATGGGAAGAACAGTCCTTACGACAGCTATTTGACCACTTTCGGCAAAATTCATTTTACCCTGTTACGGCCAAGAAGCCTCTGGCTAGCCAGGTTCATTAGCCTGAAGTAGCAGTCGTGACCAGCTTCCTGACACATTAATTCACTTGTGTCTTCCTCATTCATTCAGGTACAGATGAAAAAAAGATATAAGCAATGAATAGCTAGCTAGATTGTGTGGTGTGTCATCAGGACAGCTCCCTTTTCCTTCGAAATCATCACCTGGGGCTTTCATGGCACCCAGCATCTGGTTTCTGAATTGTCCCTGCAGGTTGCTCCCTCCTCCTCACCTCCAGATGCTTCCCCAGACTCTGCCCATATGTGGGACCAGACCAACCAAGGGTAACAGCCAGCAAAGAGGCAATTACTGGGTTAGTGAGCCCCATTGTGAATACAAAAGCATATTTCTATGCCATGGATATCAGCAGGAGGGTGCAAGTGAAACAGAATATGAAAGATGAGCAAGTATCAGTATGTCATGGCTTGGGGACTTCTTTTCCCCAAACAGGAACACCTTTGCTATATATTGGCAGTACAAATATATTACCAAGCTAGGCCTGTGGGAGGGAAAATAAATACTTGAGGGATGATGGAGTTCAGAATACATGTACTCATACCAGGCACATATACACAAGCTTAGGTAAGAAAATGGCTAAAAATCAAAAATCAGTGTAGGGACTTCAGAAGTAGCTTATTCTTTCTGGAAAGCATCATTCAATTCAACATGTTCCTTTATCTTATTCGCCCTTAATAAGGATATTGTCTTTCAATTGAGTTAACTCTCCTAGTTGCTTAATTACTTTAAAAGAGTATCTCAGTTACTCTTTTTATCATCTGTTGTCAGCCATGTTTGCCTGCACTTGTTTATAGCAACTGAGAATATTGGTTTTTTTGGTCTTTTCTGACATTATCTTTACAACTTGCAGTGTATGTTTTGGCTCAACTCATTCATCCAAAAGAGTAAGCCAGACGGACCTAATTGGAAGCACAAAGGCCAAAATGTAGTTTGAATGGGATTGCTCTCAAAAATGAAGCTGTTCAGAAGTATTCGTGAAAATTACAATTGAATTGTCTTCTTGAAGACTGGAAATCTGGGAAGGTCATTATGCTTATTAATATAGATTGCCTGCCATAATGCCAATAGACTGTATCACTGCACACAATGAATAAATGCTACAAAGAATTGCACTGTTTTTCCATTTTTTACATGCTCAGACAATTATGTCTTGAATATCTGAACATGGACAACACACGTATATACTACAGTGATCAGCTGCATATGGAAATCAAAGGGAAGTAAATAAAAAATGCCTTGTGCTAATTTATTTTTCTCCTGCTCCTGTGCTAAGGACCTTTTTGAAGTAAACATGTATGGGCAGATACATATCGGAGAGCTGTCTAAGCTGATTTTCAAATCACAGCCTTCTGAGCATGCTAATTTACTGTGCTAGGGTATTTCAATACAAGTGTTGTAAAGCAAACATAATCTTAGTGCAAAGCTAAGTCAGAGCTGTCTGTGCTAGCTTGGTCCCAGCGGCACATAAATGCTCTAGAAATCATAGCCAGACATTTTTGAGAAGCAAGGTGGAACCTAGAGGGTTAATACTTTACTTTTGTTCTTTATCTCAACTGGATACACAGGAGAAAAAAAAAAAGTGGAAACATCGTTTACTATACTACCTTTTACCATATGATCTGTGGAGTGAAGAAACAAAACAGAAAAAAAACCCACAAGGGTGTTACATCTGCAGAGCTCCAAAGTATTTCCCAATGTGGTGATCAGTTCTTATGTGTATCATTAAGAAATGCTGTAGCACTGGCTGTAATATACTGAATATCACAAGATCCAACTTGAACAGTGTAAGAATGTCTTCCTGCTGTGAATTGCTGGGGAGGGAAGGGAAGGGCAAACCAATATGAGAAACATACCAGGTGCAAACATCAGACTTGGTTTAGAGTGCTGTGAGTTATTTTATTATTTTAAATGGGATATTTTGACATTAAAATTAATATTTTAATATCTCATATATCTTATAGTATGTCAGTATTAACATGAAAATCCATAAGTTGTTGAAAAGCTTTGCAGATAATTTAGTTTTAGGCTTTATCCTCATGGTGAAGCCAGGCAATTGGTGCTGCAGCCTGGCGATCAGCAGGAAGGCAGTTCCTCTAACCATCTCTGGAACTCCATGTCTGATGAGCAGTTGATTTTCCTGCAAATGTGTCTCAAGTTTTATGCTTCTTTTTTTTTTTTGTCAGATCAGGCTCAAATGAAGGAGTATTCGGAAAATAAGGGGATCATCTACTAAACTATATTAGATTTCATCCTGGTCTTTTATATTGAGACAATCATTTCAGCCCTGATTCATAAGTTTCAATATCCCTTCCTACACTAGTGGAAAACAAGACAGGAGAACTCTGATTGTGGTTGCCCAACCTGCTTTTGAATCCTGCTGACTTCCTGACCTGATGATTTCCTCTGGAAATGAGTGCTGGCTAGTATGTCTTATGGAAAACTATCTATTTAATTGGTGATGGATTCCCTATATTGTAATTTCACCAAGGAAATTTTCCTGGTTGAAATAACAGCAATGGCTTTTGCTAGGGTATAATCATTATATCCTTTATAGATGAACATCACCTCCTCAGACCTTCAGTTCTTTGAAAATGTCAACAGCAATTGAATAAGGAAAAGCTGGCTATGCTGTCTACTTGAAATTCCAAGAGGCTTTCAGTAAGGTTCTTCATAAAAAGCTTTTAAGGAAGCACAGCAGCTGTGTGGCAAGAGGAGAGGTTTGTGTGTTGATAAATAATTTATTAGAAGAAAGGAACCAGAGGGTAGGAGCAATTGGTCGTTCTTCATGGTGAAGCAAGATTGTAAGAGCAATCTTGCAAGAAAATCTGTACTGGGACTTGTGCTGTTCAACACTGTTGCAAATGACATGGAAGGGGAGTGAGGAATGAGGTTTACTGATGAGATAAAGTTAATAATTTATTCAGAGTAGTGAAGATGATTGTTCAGAGTTGCAGAAGACCTTGCTAGATTGAGTGGGCAAAAAAATGACACGTGAAATTTGATGTAGACAAATATGAAGCTGGGGGAAAACCAATCCTAATTTCATATATAAAAAGATGACCTGATTTCTGTCCTCATCAGCAAAAGCTCTGGGTTATGATATACAGCTCCATGAAAACTGTTCATGCTTGCTCTCAGGGTGCAGTCTGAAGCAAAGCAGGTGTTAACAATTGCTAGAAAAGGAAGAGAGAGAAAACTGGACCTCATCATCCTGCCAGTATATAAGTTCGTTATTTGTTCAAACCTTCAATTCTGCATGCAGTTATGGTTTTTCTTTCTCAAAAATTTGTAGAAAGGGTGAAAAATTTTCAGAAAAAGACAACAAGGGTGATCATGCTATTTGACCCTTTACATG
>JANIJG010000537.1:0-153562 GCA_024611175.1 Megaceryle torquata | reverse complement strand
TGGTGTTGCACCCTTCCAAATCATCTTCCTTCCTCGTTTCTCCCAGCTGAGAGCACTCATGGGGAGCCCCTTGTTTGAGTAAAAGCCATGTTAGTGTCCACCATGGACTCTGAATGTGTTTCCACCATCCAACTGTAGTACAATGCAATCTTATTAACAGCATTAGGTTTTTCAGTAAACATGGGACTCCTTTGGCCAAAACCACATTAAATGTGAGACTGAATAGACTTGGGGGCTATCAAAATGTCCCAATCATTTCTATCACTCCTGTCCGTCTCAGATTGCAGCACTATCTATCCTTAAGAAGTGATCAAGAGAAATACAATAGTTTAAAAGATACTGAACATAATTTCAGACTGCATGGGAAGGGAGAACAGATAACACTATGATCTGGGGTAAAGCCACGCTGTTACTTAGTACTAAAAGCAACCTAAGGCTAACCATGAGTTGGTTACACTAAGTGCTAGGCTGTGTTTAACACTGTGGTTTAACTTCCACTTGTTAGCCCACTACATTTCCTTTGAGAAGAAGAGAAACTTTGGTCTCATCAATTCTGTTGTTGCTAACAGTGGGTGAGAGATTTTAGAAAGCACCCCCGGGGTACAGACAGTGCTGCTGAGCTGTTTGCTTTCCTCCTGGAGTTTTCTTGTGGAAGGGTACTGTATAATTCTCTGTCTTTAGCAGTTAATTTTTGTCTGTTGCTGTCTCATCCGTTGTTCTTACTCCCCATGCCTGAGACTGTCATACTTTGTCCTTGGCATAATGGGTTTCAGTGAGTGTGTGTGATGTCATGAGGTGGTTTATTAGCTTCTAAATTATGACAAGCAAGAGCAGATGAAGTCTTAAAGCAAAAGTTCTTATTTCCCTGAAACAATACTGGAAGTTAATTAAATCAGGGAAGGAATTAAAAAAAAAAAAAAAAAAAAAAAAAAAAAAGGACGTATAGAAAGAACTGTTTATAATTAGCTTGGTTTTTTCTGTATAGTCCAGATGCAATTTGCACTGTTTATTAAATAGAGCAATCATTCCTCTGTGAAATAATCTCTTAGAAAACAGCCAAAAAACTTTCTTTTAGATCACTGTTGCCTATACCAGCAGAAGAAGATAGGACAGCAATCCTAAGTAGCAAACCACTAAGGCTTATGACTTTTCAGCACTTTCTGGGACCGTAACTGACTCTGTGGGTCCTCGGTGTGTGTGCAGACACCAGGGAAAACCACTGGCAAAGCCCAGCACACTGCCTGAAAAGCTGCCTGAGCTGTTTGCCAAAGACTAGCTGAAATGCCATATTCTTCCATGGAACCTTGGTGGATTTAGGGATCCAAAAAGGCAACTGTCTGTGGCTGGGTTACCTTTGCCATGAGGCTGTGCTAATCACCAGAGCTTGCTCCTTCTCACAACAGGGGCATTTGCCTCTCAGCCAAGTGAGGAAGTGACATCAGTCCTCTCCTGTTTGCCTGCCCTTGTGAGATACAGCTGGACATGAATTCAATCCTTCCTTCACTCACAGATTTTGGAGTACCCTATAGGAAGAAGAGATGTGGCCCACCTTTTTTCCAGCTGAAAGCAAGACTGGTATGTATTGGGGTGGTGAGTGATGACTTTTTAGTCTATTGCTTACTCTGGTATCAGTCATCAGGGCAGGGGCACCATCTCAGCCCTTCTCATGGAGTACCTGGAAGACACTGATGCCTTTGCCCCATTACAGCTGGGATAGGGTGGGTGTGTGCTGTGGCAGCGTGTCCCAGATGGAGTTTACATGCAAGGTGTTGAGTATCTGGCTTGCAGGACCCAGTGAATTTTAAGTATGGACTGGATACCTTACTGCCTATAGTCAGTCAGAACACGCACATGCATGTGCAGAATAGAGTGTTTAAGAAATTTAGGCATTTTAGATGCTTGTATGACAGAATTGGGAATTATCCAGGTAAAAATTTCCAGAGTGTGACTAAGCATTGGACTTAGGGGTCTGAAGAGACAAGGCAGTGGTGGTTTGGTACCCAAATCCTTTTTGTGGCTCTCTCTGTTTGGGGGTACATCAGAGCAGGTGTGGAAGGAGGGCAGGAAACTTTTAACAAGGTGTAGGATGAAATCTCCACTTCTTCTCAATCAGTGGAAATTATTTTTCCCGATGCATACAGAAAACATTAGTTCAAAAAAAACCAAGCCAGCACTGCTTGGAAGCCAATATACAACAACATCACTTCTCAGGTCTACAGAGCATCCATAAATGGTTTGTAGTGAAAAATGGTAATATGAAGTAAATGCCAACAGCAAAGAGTCAGCATCTGAATGGATGAGCTAAGCTGCCAAATTTGAAGTAACTCCAAAACCACTCTGAAGTCCATGCTCACATCATTAACCAGAGAGCTTTAAACTACAGGGCTTCATCTGCTGAGACCTCATCCTTGAAAAGAGTTAACTTGATATCCAAGTTTAATTCATTGTCATCTCAGGACAAAAACCATTTGAAAATAATAAAATGCCATCTGATAAAGACTTTATTTATATTTGTAGTTGCTGGACGGGTTCTATTTTTAAAGTCAATGAAGTGAGTACATTATAAATTCTGTATTTGTGGCAGCAGGGTAGTATGAAAACATATTTAAACACTTGGATTGTAAAGTTATGAGTAATCTCAGAACAGGGATATTGGGTGGCCGGGGTGTGACTGGGCATTCACTTTCAAACCCTGCTCTGGCAAAAGGTTTTTTTGGGCAGCTAATACTCGAGTGACTCAAGGCTTTCCTTGCAGATGTCCTTCAGCATTCCTGTCCGTGTTGTGGGTGTACATGTAGTGCACTTATATGAGCTGAGGTCAGGCTCCCATTATGGCCAGCAGAGACCTAGTGCTGTATCCAAGTGCTCAAATGTGGGCACCTATTGGCATTTGAGGTGCCCAGGAGTGCCCTGGCCATCTCCATCTGCATCTCCAGTGAGCTGTGGGTCTCCTGCAGAGCCTGCATCTCATATCCATCAGCCCTGTGTGGACTCTCAGAGACCCCCAGGCATCTCAGACAGTTTACATGTAGGCATCTAAATGTAGATGTCTTAATCTAGAACTGGCTTCCTGACAGGTCCCCAGACATAAGAAAGTTGTTCAGTTTTTAATGCCCAGGGGTGTCTGTGATACCTGTGCCAGGCTGGTACATACCATCCAAGACCTGGGAAACCTGTACCCTTTGAGAGAGCATCTGGAGGCTGAGGGGATGCCCAAGAGCATCTCAAATGTCACTAGACATCCACATTTGGGCACCCAAACCTCTCCCCTAATGACATACCATTGAGCTGGTATTTCTTAGCAATCACGGATGAGTTTATTTGACACAGGCACTGTGCAGGACATAAGGAGTTATTTTTCTGAAGTTCCTTAAAAAATATATCTTTTTTTTTTTTGTGTACAACACAGAGCTATAAAGCACATGCATTTCCAAGCTGAATTACATTTGAACAGGGGTCCCCAGCAGACTTCATGAATCTCCATTCTCTTTTATTTATCCATAGTTCTACCTTTTCTTATTCCTGCTTTCACCCTTCTATTTATGAAAGAAATTGTGTTGAAAACACTCCAGAGAAGTGTAAATTATTGTAAGTTGCTTGAATCTGATGAAGTTAGGAGAATTTATATTAGGGAAGGATTTTGTCTTCAGCTGTCATGGATTATTCCAGCTTTCTTTGCTGTAATACCCCCGAGGTGAAAAAACTACATGCTAAAACAATATTGTGTAGTGTAGCAAGAAAAAAAAAAAATCTTTGTGATATTTTAATTAATTCTTGTGTGACATGAAAGTGGTTTTGTGTATTCCACAGAACACACTCCCAGTTCAAGAGGGACAGAGCAATACTAGAGAGAGTCCAATGGAGAGCTACAAAGGTGATGAAGGGTCTGGAACAACTCTCTTATGTGGAAAGGCTGAGACACTCAGAGCTGTTTAGCCTGGAGAAGAGAAGACTGAGAGGGGATCTTACTAATGTTTACAGATATCTGAAGGGTGGGTGTCAAGTAAAAGGGGCCAGTCTCTTTTCAGTTGTGCCCTGTGATAGGATGAGGGGTAATGTCAGCAAAAGGAAACACAGGGATGTTCCACCTCAACATGAAGAAAAACTTCTTTCCTGTGAGAGTGACAGTGACAGAGACTGGAACAGGCTGCCCAGGGAAGCTGTGGAGTCTCCTTCTCTAGTGACTTTCAAGACCCATCTGGATCTGTTCCTGTGTGGCCTGCCCGAGGTGTTCCTGCTCTGGCAGGGTGGGTTGGACTCGATGATCTCCAGAGGTCCCTTCCAACCCCTAACATTCTACGATTCTATGAAATAAAGACTTGGAAGGTAGTAAAGGATGTGTTGTCCAAGAGTAACTCCTCTGAGATGGAAAAATATTCTTTGTGTAACAGACATCACAGCCTTTAAGACATCAGTTTTTGGGTACAAAAAAATGCAAGATCACTTTTCCCTTTCAGTAAAATGGAATCTTGTCAGGAATTATGAAGCACAATTTTTCTTTTTTTGGGCTTTAGCACATTGCTCAAGAAATGGAATTTTTTGCTTATGACAGCTACAATAGTTAATACTTCACTATGTGTGAAAATAACACTAAGATTGGACAAATCTGCAAAAGACATCATTAACAGAGCTGACAACAGCAGTTAACTTTTTTTTTTTCCTACTGCTGCTGCTGTCAAACTGAAAGATATTTTCCATTTCCCTCTGAAGATGTGTCTATGAGATTCATTGTAGCACTATGGTAAGCAGGGAAGTATGAACTAAAAATGGGATCATATAACCTGAATTATCTGAAAGGTTTAAGAGAAATCTTCCAGTAGGCTCCTCATAACTTCATCCTGAATCTCTTTAAACTGAGCTTGGCACACACTTGATTTCTAGTGATGTTACTGAGAAATGCAGTGTGGCAGACAGCATCCCATTGCCCCTTTTACTGCTGGAATTATTCCTACCTTTCCCTGCATGTCTGCAGCACCTGCATCATCACCACACTTTCTGATAGGAAAGGTGACCCTTCCTGGATGATGCCAGGTGGCCACTGGTGGAAAGTGTCACTGATGGGAGGTGACGTACCCAGGCCCTGGACATGATGCCTAAGCACAGCAGGGCTCAGACACCGTGGTGGGACCAGAGAGCCCTGGGAGACTGGTGGGTCCTGCACTGCTGCTGTGGTATAGCTGTGAGTCAGGTTTTGTTTTCTGAAAAATGAAAAAGATGAACCCCATGACTTCTCACTATCATTTCAGACTTCTCCTTGAAGATCAGAGTTTTACCTGCTGCATCTGTCCGAGACCAAAGGGAAAGGGCAACCAAAGTATGCAGAAGGGCAAAAAGAAGAAAGTGTGCTGCTCCTGTGATGAGACCCATTGCACAAAGCAGCTGGAGAGTGGTCAAAGCCAGTTTTCATCCACTGGGCAGGAGACTTACAACAGGGAAGAAATTTGCAGTCAAATATGAGATTAGAAAAACTAAAATTTCAAATTCAACAGATGACACATAGAGAAGTCTCTCGATCCAGCAAAACTGTCACTGCACTAAAAATAATAAACAAGAGGTCACTGATTATGAATAGAGGCTGAGAAACATTCCCTCAAGTGCTACTCTGAGATACTGGCAAGAACTGAGCGGGTACACTGATTAAGGATATTGTGCACTAGCTCCTGATGAGAGCTTATATGTTTTTAGCAGCAGTCTGGTAGGAATAAACAGAAGCAGACCTGGTATTTGAAGAAGCTTTATAAAAGTAAAACTGGAACTATACCAAAAATATCTCACAAGCTTATAAATGTTTTAGAAAAAGCTGGGGAGTCTTATGGTAATGAGCGATACTTCCATGCATGAAGGACTGGGAAAGACAACAATATGAGCAAATAAGACCCCATAGTTAAGGACCACAAAGTGATGTGTTCATGACAAATTCAGTGAATTGTTGGAAAAAAGTCTCATAAAATGTTGGCAAAGTCAAGTCATTTAACTGTCAAATTACTTCTCTTTTGGGATAGATGTGCTTAATTTATTTTTCCTGGACAAATATCACATTTTCTTCAATTAAAAATGAATTCTAGGACATGCATTTCAGAAGGGGAAAAAAAAAAACCCCAAACCAAAACACATTGAACTCATTATTTCTGAGTTTGGCCAGAAAACTGAAAACCATCTTCTGCACAAATAGCAGGGATAGAAAATGGAAGTGAAACAGCAGCAGAGCAAGACTGGACAGCATCAATGTTAACATCTGTAGTGCAGTCGGTTGTTAGATGAGAGAAGGAAAAAGAAAGAAAGGAAATCATGTTACTTAAGCGTCAGTTGTCAAATGAGCTCATAATTAAGTGCAAGTAGAGCAAAAAATGTGTAGGTGTGTAAAGGCATTTCTAGTAATGAGAGCTGGCATCAGAAGCTTAGTTCTTGGCCTTGTTCAGAAAACAAAGAGCTCAGTAAACTCCTTGATAGACCCTTGTATGAAATCCAAGAGGTAAGATAGCAGCAGTGCAGAGGTACGTACATAGCTCTGCATGAAACCATCGCTGAGCATTTTACCTGTTTCTGTTGTTCAAAACATTGTACTTCTTAACCATCCCACAGTCTGGCAAAGCTGCCTCACATCATCACAGGGCATGAAGAAACACAAGGACTGATCATAGATGTGAATTCCTTTGGTTGAAAAATCTTAACAGTGGGGGGGCGGCACATTCAAAGAAAACTTGAGCTTACTCCTTATAATCTTATTCCTTTTAAAATGTTAAATGTCTTCAGTCATTTTCTGCTAAGGCTCTTTTAGCCAGCAGAGATCGCTAAGGCTGAAAAGGGTTTTAAGAATGAACCAAAGTGTTTCCGTTTTACAACCTCTTCCTTACTTTTCTCCCACCATCTCTCTCTTCTGAATCTATCAGGATGTGTCATGGAGACTTCAGAATGTTGATGATTTTTTTTCTCTTCCAAGCGTAAATTCTACATAAACCTGATTGGCTCCAGTTCAGAGGGAATTGTCCACACTTTGTGATAAGAGTTACCTCCCCAGACCCATGCACTGTCATCTACCTTCTGTGATCTCTTCTGTGAATTTTGCAGATTTTTTTTCCTCAATTTTCACCTATCACAGATGATTGCATGTTTTTCTTAGCATGTAATATGCCTTTTATTTGTTTATTTATTTTAAATTTTGCTAAGCATTCAACCCCAATAACATCTTGTGGCAGGCAGTGCTGTGGATCAATCATGCATTGTGTGAAACTGTTCCCCTTCACTGTTTGTAAAATCTCTACCTCTTTATTTTCTTTTAATGTATTTTTGCTTCTAGAGAAAGTGCAGATTTCAGTATCCAATTTACCATCTCAGCAGTGTTTTTCATCAATGTATCTTTCATGCCCTCCAGTTTCACTTTTCTCTGAATGACAAAACCCTAATTTTTCACTATCTCCTAACAGGCATCTGCCTGACTGGTTTCCATAGGCACTTTCCTACTTTTGCTCCATCTTTTCCATGCAGAAGCAATATAGTTCAATGTCAAATTTCAGAGGAGGCTTAATATCTTCAGTGTGTCTCCTCTTCCTTATCAGTGCTGGGGACTGAGGTTGTTTTTTGTTGTTGTTGTTGTTTGTGGGTTTGTTTGGTTTTTTTTTTTTTTTTTTTTTTTTTTGTTTTGTTTTGTTTTTTTCCTTAATTCTAAATGTATTTGCAGCTATGTTTTTACTGGTTTGTGCATAGGTTAGGTTAGGACTTTCCAGGGCTTGAAACGAGGAGGTGCAGCAGGGTGTCAGGCTGCCACTTCTTTAATGCTGAGTCTCCCCCAGGGACAGAGCCGCTGTTTTATGAAAGCCTGAAGGACTCCCCCGAGTGAGCTGCTAGCTCACTTGCCTGGCCAGCCAGGGAGCATCCTGAGGACAGGTCACATCCACCCCATGGCACAGACCTTCCTCTGGCCATCCCCTAACAGATGCTTTCACCTGCCCCATCACTGAGGTTGGCCATGACAATGACCTGCTGTTCCCAGAATTATTTAAGGACTCAGTTAAATATAGGCACAAAATGAGCAGTGGCAGAACCTCCCTAGTAAGTTGTATTGAAATATCTCAGAAGGTATTTAAGGGTCCTTTTGGACCAAATAAGAAGATTTCTCTGCCCTTTTTGAGTCTGATCTGAAAGTTCATTGCCAAAACAGGAAGATGCACCAATTGTTGTGTTTTGGATGAGGAGTGCCTTCTGTTGCCACTCAGTTTTCTGTTTTCAGTAATGAAAACCCTGGGGTGGAGGGTCAATGGTTGTCTTTGAGGGATCCCCAGACTCCTCCATTCTGTTGGATTTTGTTTCATTTAGACCTTGCTGGCTGTGTTTACCTGAAATGAGAGTAGGGAAATGTAGTGCCAGACATATTATTTGTGTCTCTGCAAAAGATGCAGTAATAAAAACAAGACTGAGTTTGCAGGAGGAGAAGACCACATCATCTCAGGGGGCCTGTGCCTCTGAGACAATTACTGGGACAAGTGGCTGCTGTAGAGGCAAAACCAACATCAGAGCTGAAAGCTCTGTGAGCTGTCCATCTTCCAGTTTGGAAAGCAGAACTTACCCAAAGTGCTATTGTTGGCAACTTCAAGGAACAAGATGAAGGAGAGGCACAAGAGGTGGCAGCAGTCTGTGGGGACAGCTTGCCCTACTGAAATAATGAAGGAAAGGAAAGGAAAAACAACAGAAGCTAAACCACAGCTAGTTCCAGCTAGAGGAGCTAATTAAACAGACCAGGAGGAAGTTCAGCAGTATGTCTCAGGCGCTGGGTAGCTCTGACTGTTAACCAGGGACACTGAATTCTGCAGAAGCACCTGGAAAGAAGCTTTGTCAGAGCCACAACTAACGTTCAAAAAGCGGTTCTTTAAAACTGGACAGCTGGAGTTAGCAGCAGATGGTAAAAGCTCAGTGAAATTAGGGATTAAAACCAGAGGGCAGAACGGGGATTGTAATGCTGGTACCAAACATTCCCAGCGCGTGAGATGCAGTCGTCTGTGGAAAATAAGCACTCTGTCTCAAGTCCCTGTTGCATCCCAGAGATAAGACTTGAGTGAAGCACAGTCCTTTGGAGGGCCATTATGTGGGAACCATATGTCACTCAAGGAGCACAGCTAGTCTTCAGAAACCGGCTTGAGAGATCCCTGAATTTCTAATAACTGATCTGGAACAAAGTAGAGAAAAAATTAAGCAAAGCCCCAAGGAAAGGTGTCTCTCTGCATGTGTGTGTGTGAGCCTGGAGTTTGGTTTTGCCGTAAGCTTTGTAGAGATTTCTGCATGCTGAAGCTCTAGGCAATTGAAGGAGTAGACAAGGTTAAAACAGCAAGAAAGTCAAAGAATGAAAAATGAGCAGGAATAGTGTGATTAGAAAAGATAAGAGCACCTTGTGGAACTCAAAGCAGGCTCAAAGAAAATAAGATATTCCTGTAACATGTAATACAGCGTAGAGAGGGGATGGCAGAATGAGAAGAATGAAGCTGCTGCTGTATAACAGGGATTAGAGTCAATAGGAGGACCGGTGTCAGGCAAGCTCTAGGTGTTTAAGTCTGAAACTGTGACCCAGAAAACCCTCTCAATTCATTGCTTCCTTCCAGATACATCTCTCATGCTGGACAGAAAGCTTCCTTGGTAGCTACAGGTCTCTGCTGAGCCCAAACTCTGACCTGAGCTGGACTTCTTCTCTGCACTGAATGACAGGCCTTGGTTATTCAATGGCAGGGTTAGGCCCCCCTGTGCCTTTTCTCCTGCCAGTCTCATGCTTTACTGCACAGCAGGACAGCTCGAACAAATAAGCTAGCAGTAGCATTTTGCTTAGTCCTGGAGAAGTTGGGGGTACCCAGCACCCTTGCTTTGGTTGCTGTTGCTGTTTTGAGGGATCTCCTTGCTCACTACATCTCTTCAGTTACATATAGGTCTGTGTGGTTCTTAGGTTGGCAAGTCAAAGAGATCAGCTCTGTGTTTTGGCTGTAAAGAGGAAGACTTGAGAAGCTGGCTTCCAGGCTAAACTGGCATTTTCAGCAAAATTTCTGCTGGAGATAAAGATGACATGCTCTCCCAAAAGGCTTGCACAGCCTTCTAGGGCTTGAACATGAGTGCTTAGTTTCCCTAGACATCTGTTGTCATCCTGAATA
The DNA here is from genome assembly GCA_024611175.1 of Megaceryle torquata. Classification (NCBI taxonomy): domain Eukaryota; kingdom Metazoa; phylum Chordata; class Aves; order Coraciiformes; family Cerylidae; genus Megaceryle; species Megaceryle torquata. Next base: position 143,435 of record JANIJG010000537.1, on the reverse strand, counting down.
GAGGAGAAACCCCAAAAGTTAGTATGCTAATAAAAAAAAATACAGCTTTGAGTGCAGGAGACTTTTATATTTAAAGAAAGGTTGCCCCTGTAATTTGACATCATTCAGGCCCTCTGCTGAGGCAGGGCAGGTGGTCCTAGAGACTTCATGCTCCAAACATATTTCCCCAGTTCCCACATAAGCCTGTTTTCCTCCACAGCTGAGACCCATGCCAAGTGTCAGTGTTGTTCTGGAAGGTGTGCAGACAGCGCGGCCTCTCTGTGAGCCCATGCACTGGTCTGGACAACTACAGGGGTATTAAATACACCAGCAGCAACACCAGCAGCTGTCCTTCCAGCCTAGGCAGACAGGGCTGTGGTGCTGGCTGCCCTTCTCCGAGGAGTCCTCCTCAAGGTCTGTGTTGCAGAGGTGGCCATGAGCCTCCCAGAACATCCACTTTGCATGGTGTTTTCACCTGTTTAGAGGTTTGCCAGTGTGGTGTCACCAGGCTTGCCTCCTGTAGGGGGGCATGTGTCATGCTAGTGTGGGGCTGTGTGTCCCCAGCCCTGCGAGACCCTCTGAATTTTACCATGGCAGCCAGGAAAAAATGATCAACACCAGACTTCTGCCTTGGGGCTGGTGTCAGCTGGAAGAATATCACAAAAGAGACAAGGGACAAAGGAGGAGAAGAAGAAAAGAACTAAACTTCTTTTCCGGAATGATTTATCACCAGCTGTTTGATTTTGACCAGATGTCTGCAATGCTGGAAGCTGTCTTGGGGAAGAGGGATTTATGTCTTTAAAGAGGTACAAAACTTTTCACAGTGGGCCACATTTGCTAAAGACAGGCCTAAGTCAGGAGCTGCAAGGCACAACCTTTAGCTGAGCTCTCATCTACGTATGTGTGTGCAGCCTGAGCACATCCCCCCTCTGCCTTGTTACTCAAAGAAGTATCTGCCTCTGATCTGAGACAAAGGAAGCACTTTGGGACACAGAAGGATACAAAAAATCCAACCAACCAAACCACACAAAAATCCCTAACCCAACAATACAAAACAAACACCTCAACTCTGTATTTTAATATTTACCAGGAAATGGAAGATCCCTGGAATTTTCCTTAGCCCATATTGGTATTTCATACTCACAAAAATATGGATGCCCTGGATGCTGGCACCAGATCCCAGGACACCCATCAATGCAGCTTGGTGTCACCCAGCCAGGGAGGGCTACAGGGTCACCCAACCCCAAATGCCTCTCCCTGGAGAGGATCCCAGCCGTGAGGCTGCTGACATGTTTGAAAAGGGAAGAGGGGAAAGCTGTGAATCACAGGGAGCTCTGTCCTGGCAGATTGTCTGTTAAACATGCTTTGAAAATGCCTGTTGAATCACATCCCCAAAAATACCCAAGCCAGCAGCTAGTACCTGGCTCCAAGTGAGCTACTGAGTTATTTGAATTAAGTAAATTGGGCCCAGACAGAGGCTTTACTAAAAGCCCCAGAGGAGTATACAGTCAAGTGGAGATGTCCTCACCAAGGCTAACTCTGGTGTTGGATTTAAATGCCAGTTAAGTTGGGTGTATCTAAACATAATTTTAGGAGCCAGGCTTTCCAAAAGAGAGGTGAAAATTCATTGAAATGTCTCCTAGATCTCTACAAGAGCAAGGGGAAAGTAAACCTAGATCTCAAATCGGGATTCAGAGTAGCTGACAAGTTAAGCGTTAAGTCACAGGAGGTATGAACTGGGCATGAGAAGCACCTGAGGGTCTGATGTCCTGCAGCACCTAGGGCACTGACATCACCATTTATGGGGAAGTCTGAATATCCTGTTCTCTCCCTGGGAGAGTGTCCAATGTCTGCTCCCAGGAAGGATGGACCTCTTTTTCCAGTGACAAGGAAATAAAACTCAGCTTTATTTCTAAAACTAACCCTGCAAGTGTTCATCTTAAGTGCTGGGTAGCCCCTTTCACTGTACCTGCACTGTGGGTAGTCTGTCTTCTGCATGGATACCTTGGATGGTAACTGTAGCTTCTCTCCAGCCCTATCTCTGGCCTTGTCTCCTTTTGCCCCTGTTTGGAGCCCATAGCTGGACCCTGGTACATTGATTGCTGTGTCAGGGGCTGTTGATGGGCCCCATTACTAGATTCCAGATCTGCCCACTGTGGTCCAACCCTGTGGGACTGCACCCGTTGGTGAGGACATGGTCTGTGCTGGTGTCCCCCTTGCTCACAGCTAACAGCTGAGGCCACTGCTAGCTGCCACACAAGGAACCTGGGTTGTCCAGAGAGACTGGGCCATGGTGACCACATCACCTGGCACCAGCTGCAACTGACAGGTAGGACAAGAGAGCTGCTAAACAGAGCAATTACAACCCTCAAGGAGCTTGGAACAGGGTGGCACCTAGGCACTGTCCCAGTCTTGAAAGATTTTCCCATTTCAGGGGTTTAGATCCCTCTCAGACATTTGGTGGTGGCCAAAGGGGAGGCTCAGGTAGAGGCTGCCATGCATTTCCAGCTGCTAGAGAGGGTCAACTCTGCTGACCAAAATCTGCCCTCTGTATTAAATCTTCTGCCCTCAGCAATCAGTGGAAGCCAGTGTGCTGGAGGGTACTGTGGCACACTGGCCTGCAGGCAACCCAATGAAGTATATTTGCACCAAGACCTGCAGAGTAGAGTCAAGTGGCTGAGTGGCTGGTTAAATGATTCACATCCCTCCTCAAGTCATTGGTACATCCTCCTTAGCTCCCAAAATAACAGTCAAATAGAGAACTTCCTTGGTTTGGTTACTACAGCTAAGCACCAGCCTGACAGCTGGTGCAGGGCCTTGTGATGAGCCACAGCCACCATGTCTCAAAACTAGCCTCTGACAGCTGAGGGGAACAGTTCTTCCTTCAGCTCCATGAGCAGGAGCATCCAAACACAAAGATATGCAGTTCTTATCCTGTCATCCACACCTATATTTAGCTGGTGGTTGCTCCCCATGTTTCTGCCAGGTCCTTCTACAGTGGGTGTCTTACTCTCTGCAGGGAGAGGGACTGAAGAGGCCACACCACCTCTCTGCAGTTAATGCTTTCATGGATATTCCATTGCACCAGATCAGTAAAGCAGAAATCAGTGCACGTTGGTGTTAAGCCCCGATGAACAGAAAGCGTGTTTTCCAGAGTGCTTCTCCAGGTGATGTGCACCATCAGGGTGATTCTTTCCCTGACCCAGCATTGCTCTCCCTGGGTGGCAGAACAGGCTGCCTAATTCTAATCAAAGAGAACAAACATCAAAAATAACAAAAGCTGTCCAAAACCTCTAATGAAATGGTCTCAATAAGCTTTTTAATTCATTAGCTGGAAGCGATTTTGTAACTTTGATCCCCCTCCCCCTCAATCCACTTCCTCTGGCAAGTGCATAGGCCCTGGAAGGCTCCACTGAGCAGGAAGAATGGGCAGCAGGCCCACGGCAGCAAACTGTTTAATGACTGGGTTGTTGTGTGAGTGACTGTCATCTGTGAGAGGAGGATGTTTTCCAGTTTGTCCTTGGCAGTTGAAGCTTTGCTGGAGGATAACCACGTTGTGAATATGGGGTATTTCAAGAACTTTTGTTTTGCTTTTGCTTTTAGGCATTTTGAGTGATGGGTGATCTCACAAAGATCAGATTTGGATCTGCACTTCCTCGAAGCTCAAGAAGGTCTAAGCATCTCTAATCAGGAAAAGTAATCCCTTTCATTTCAAAATGCAGCTGGCAGTTTATTTATGTACAGTCATCAAGAGAGGTTTCCCAAGCTCTGCGATTTATGGGCAATGATCATGAATGTTTATTTCACTTTTTGTAAGGTAATGAGGTTTTCTTAATACCTGTGCCTATCTAGTGAAACACAAGACGAAAAGCAAGCCATACAAGAGGTGAAGCTTGATCCCCTATAAATGGCCTTAGGTCCAGTTTTATGCCATTGATGATGAAAACACAATTTTCATACTGAAAAGCCTTAAACTAAAACTGAAAAGCAATTTCAGCAGAAGAATGTTAATTATGAACACTAAATATATGAAATGGGAAGAGCTTAACAGCTTGGCTAAGCTAATGAACCTGCACATACCTACATTTCAAAGCTTGTTTTACTACAGTAGAGCTCCCTCTGCAAAATAACACCACCAGAAACCATCATATTCTGTTGAGAAATGACAGTTTCATTTGAAACAATCAGAAGACACTAAGTATTGTTTGTTTGCTCCTGTTACAGCTCCAAAGGATTCTGAATAGTGAAGTGCCCAAACCTTTAATTCTCCTTTTCTTTTTTTTCCCCAGGAAGGAAACATCAGTTCATGTTCCAGCACTTTGCCATTTGCTGTCTAAATGACATGCTGTAGTTGTACATCAGGAAACAGCCTAAAAGCATAAAGCAGCACAGAAAGCAGTTTTTCACCAGCTAGGCATGCTCATCCAAACCTCTAAAAAATTGCATTAACTGGTTTATAACCAATGAATAAATGCCTCTGTTACTTAGTATGCTCGCAGTGTTCAATGACTGCTAGGTGGCAAAGCAAACACTAATTTCTTTGCTTTTGTTTTCTGACACTTTCAAAGTCCTGCAGGAAAGAGAATATATTTGATGGCATCACTGAAATGCAATGTATTTTAAATGTTCATCTGTTCTACTGAGATGTTAGAGGTTAAGTGCAGCTCTGAAGGAGAGGAAAAGCAGCATGAAAATGATGGTGCTAAGAACTAGATGGAATTACCACTTACGAGTCCAGGTGCCTCTGCCAAATTAAGGTATTTCCTGCAGCCCAACCTACAGCTGGTCTGTAGCCTCACTGTGTGCAATCTTACATTTGTAACATAAACTTCTCCCCTCAAACCAGGAAGTTCTACCCCATGCTCCATGTCTGGGGGAATGTTTATTTTGGAACTCACACAGTGAGTGTTCATCTACTCTCATGAAGTTCTGAAATACTTACGAATACTACGAAATCAAGTCCATTCTATTGACTTTCTTCTGATTATTTCCCCAGTATTTTGACAGTGATGCTAGGATGAAAACTGTAGATAATGTTTTGGGCCAAATATTGCCCTGTTTAGGTTACAAACAAATATGTAATTTAAAGCTTCAGTTAGCACTATCAGATACCTACCTAATATGCATGTTAGTTAAAATAGCATAGGGCCCTCCACTTTAAGGGATTCAAGAATAACATCTTCCTTTTTGCACAGAGAAATTGTGTGCAATTTGCAAATTGCATTGAAAGTAGTGCACATGCACAGACTGTCACCTTCTGAGCAGCATGTGGCAGGCTACAAACGCTGCATTTACAGAGATATCACCCATCCATTGACTCCAGCTCTCGTGCAGCATCTGCTGCAGCAGCTAGAAACCTGTAGTGAAAATCATCACAAACTGATTCTTGCCATTCAGACTTTCAGCATTAAACTTACCCTGCTCTATGGGTAAGAGCACAAGCATCAAGTTTGTTCTTTGCCTCTCTTCCTCCTTCTAGCAAGGACATCTACAGAACAGAGATTCTCACTGACATGTTATTGCTCAGCTTTGGTTTTAAATGTTGATTTTGCAGTTAATCTTCTTATGGAAAATTAGGAGACATGACAAAATTGTAGTCCTCCTAGTCTAAAATTTCAGTTCATTTCTGCAGATGCCAGTAGCTAGTCCAGCTTCCACTGAGGGACTCCACCCCTGGCAGTCCTCTGCCATGAATAAACTGAAGACATGAGTTTATTCAGAAATGACTATTCAGGAATAATGCTAACTTGATCTCACACCTTGGTTATCTTCAGAGACATGAGATTTGGAAGGCTAGCTACCCTACCTTCCCCTCCAGCAGGGGCAAGGGGGAAAAAAGCCCGAGGAATGTTTTTTTTTTCCTGGCATACAGTATAGTAAGGCAGAAGTAATTAAAAGAACATATGGAGAAATGAACAAAGTTGCCAAACCTGTCTGTTCAAACAGCACAGACTATCCAAATCTGAGGGTTCTGCACAAAGAGGCAATTGCACAAAAGCTGTCTACTGAAGATTTTCAAAGTAGAAGAGGTCAGCATAAAATTGGGTGGTTGTTTATTAGGTTGGCTTCCAAGTCCCTCCCTCAGCCCTCCCCTCTGAATCCTACTTGGTTTGGAAAACCCCCTTCACAGGAGAGGCTGTCAGGAAAAGTCTATAAGCAGATCTTTAGGCAATCCTGTGGGGCTACCTCAGGCTAAAAATAAATAAATGACCTGACAACATAGATGTGTGAAAGCTGTTGCTTGTTGTATCAAATCCAAAAGTACTGCTGCTCATGTTTCTGCCTTCCTACAGACAGATGGCAAAGTAGAGTTAAGTCAAGAAAATCCTGGTGAAACAGGAGAAGTCCTAGGTGTCAGGAACAGGTGTCTCCAAACTCTGCCTTGCGTGTCTTTTATTCTTATGTACTCAGAGGCCAGTTACCCTTCTTCCACCCTTAGATCTTGGGGGTCAAGCACCTATCTAAAGTCAGTTTTGGGTTTTTTTGAAGCTACCATAAGGTAAATTAACTTGGATGCAAAGGAATTCAAATACCTCTTTCTCTGAAGAATATGAAGACTCTCAACTTTTAAAAATACTTGACCTTTTTCACATAGATCAACTCTGACGCATATATATTCTCCTGGGAGCAAAGACAACTAAGATATCTTTACATTAGTTGTGAAGAGTATCAGTAGGAGCAATATGTAAAAAGTTCATTTATTTCCACTTAAAAATAGATTTTGGTTCATGTAGTATAACCTTCTTACAGGACTTAAAAGTTTTTTCTGGTTTTGATCTTTGCACAAAACATTGGTATCTATTTTCCTAAGGAACATGATTTTGAAAAAGCAGATAGTTGTGAGGACATTATCTTGCCCAGCTAGTGAATTTTGCTTCACATACTGAAAATAAAAGGCACAAAATACAGAGCCTCTTAATAAAATAGCATTTCCACTGTTGAGAAAAGAAGTTAACCTTGCAACCAGACTAACAGAGATTTCATTAGGTTTTTATATGGCAGGAATGGTTTGGCTCCAGGTCTATTTAATCCAGACCCTGAAGGTTTAGATCCCACTATATTACATATAATATAGTAATTATCATATTATCATATAATATGATATGATATATTATCATATTATTATATAATACAAGAGTATTCCTCACTCAAAGTTCATTACAGATTCCAGTTGGAGCATGGCCCTTTCTGCACTGAAAGGAGCAACTCAGCTAATAGGACAGCTCTGCAACATTGCTTTTTTTGCACCTGAATCCTGGACTTGGCATACTTGATTAAAATCAATTAAAATGACAACGTTAAGACCCTACTACAGAAACACAATGGCTCCCCAAAAGAGCAGCATTCTACAAAGGTTATTCTTCAACACTTCTTATTTTGTGAGTGGTGTCTCCAGCATCCAGCTCCATCTTCAGTACTACTGATTGCCACTCAAAGAGAAATGTTTGTTTCTGAACTCCCCACATTATGGGGTCATCTGCCTCAATACTGAGAAAACAGCTTCAGCAGAATGCCTCAGGAGGAAAATGCATCATTTTTAAACTGTGCCATAAGTTTTGTGTTTGAGCAGCTGGAGAACGAGGAAAAGCATTTTTAGGAACCAAGACCTGAAGAGATGATTGAGGTGGCTGTGCCCAAGCGTTTGCAATTCAATGCACTGATACAGTTCAGCTCTTATTTCATGAACGCCTGAGGACCGTGTTTTCCACACACGCTATCCTGCAAAGCTCTTGTCTCAGAGGTGATGCTTTGCACCCTTGAATAAAAAGCCAGGTGCTGCAGCTGTGAGGTGTTACAAGTGGAGATGGTGCTGCTTTGTGTGCTTTGTTTCTGCCATGCAGGGAAGCTGCTGAAAATTCCCAGATGACAGAAAACAGTTCACGTAGCTCTGGGAAAAGGGGTGTAATGAACCTGAATCCTGTTTTCACAGCCTGGAGGGGAAAAAAACAAAACCAAAACCAACCAACCTTCTCTTAACTCCCTACTCTGATTTTTAATTCAACACTGTGATCAGAATGTATCAGTTCACAAAGTGCCTTGGAAAGATATGAAATGACAGTTCAAATACTGTGCCTGTGTCAAATCATTAGCTCTTGTTCTGCAGCCAGAATTAGGTTATATACATATGTTTAGATTTTCACTTGGTAGAGAATGTTCTGTCAAAGGCATCAGCAAAAACTGAACTGGAACAATCCGGGGAAAGCTGTGGGTTTTGGCTGGAAGTTTTTTGCACACCCTACTCCTCCAATTTTTTTATTTTATTTTTTTTAAACCAGTGTCCGGTCTACTCTTCAGAAATAGTTACAAGAACTAACAGCATGTGGGTTGTTAAAGAATATCTGCACAGCTTGACTGAGATTACAGCAAGAATCTAAGAATTCTTCAAGTTCTCCAGCCTCCAATTTTCTCTTCTGTGTGGAAATAAATGACAGAAGAGAAAACTTGTGACAATTTGAAGTCTCTATGGAAAGAAAGATCAATTTAGCAACATCATTATTATAGACTGTAACACACTTATGAGCAGCATGTAATATAAGCTTTTTAATAATATTTGACTTAATTACCCAGTTTTCTGTCTCTTCAGTATTTCATGGTTATCACTGCACACCTTCAACTTATTCTTAAATAAGTTACTGTGTAAATAAAGTATGCTCAGAGTTCTTGTACGTGGACAGTACTTACATTTAATTACAGCTGATCTGTTTATAGGTGCAAAATACATTAAAATTGTTTACAGGAAATAAGCCCAACTAGCACTAACTCTTGAATCTAAATGTTCACAACAGCACAACAGGAGCTCAGCTATTTATTTGAACATGCTTTTGAAAATGTACTTTGGAACGCAGTAGAAAAGAAATTCAAAGAAATGGCAGAGGGAAGCAGAGGAGATCAAAACTCCATAGCAGGTTGGATCAATAAAATATTAAACTGCAGTTCTTAAATGTAAGTACTACACCAAGTAGTAGTCTGGTTGGTCTTAAATGGTGTTAAAGCCCTTGTTTTCTAAAGGAGATGGTAGTAAGCATTTTGCCTATTCAATCCAGTCAAGATTTAGGCATCGTGCTATAAAAGCAAACATATCTGACACTTCTTCTATAACTTTAGCAGTTGGCTTTCCCGCTCCGTGCCCAGCCTTGGTGTCAACATGGATGAGAAGTGGATTGGTTTGTTTACGGCTTCGGCCCACAACATACTGCAGAGTAGCGATAAACTTCAGCGAATGTAGAGGGACCACACGATCATCGTGGTCTGCTGTGAGAAGCAGCGTAGAGGGATACTGGATGCCATCTTCTTCTGGTAGTTTGATATTGTGAAGCGGAGAGTACCTGAGAAGAGCACACAAAGGTTTACATGTTTTCCTCAAGACCCAAGGAGAAGGTCCTCTCATACTGCAGTTGTCACAATGGTGTTCGATAGCACTACAGTTAGCTGCACAGAACGGAATTGCACTACTGATACGTGGTAGTAGCCACAGATCTCTGGCTCTCAGCGGAGAAACAAGAACATTTCTTTAATTTAAGAGAGGTAGATGCATACATACATCTCACAGAAATACCCCAAATATCAGGAAAAGGCAAGAGGGAAACTGCAGCAGGGAAATTCACAGATGTGCAGGCAAGTTGCAGTGTCCGAAACCATGACGATTATTTGGATCATTTTTTAAACAGTTAAATCTTTTATCAAAGTTATCTATTGATGAAAGATGAATTATGGAATTTGTTAACTGCTTTGTGCACTATATTTACAGAAGCATGTTTGCCACTGAAAACTTGAATTAGACAAATGGAGGTTTTGAAACAATCTAGTTGCAATGCACCCAACCAATCATCCAGTATTTAGACCTGACATTGATTTTTTTTTTTTCCCCCTTAATAAATGCTTTAGATCAAGTTAGATCTCTGGTATTTATAGCACATGTACTTTTTAATATCTAAACACTCTATTAAATTTCAAACCAGCCAAATTGTTTAGTGTATGTGAAACATTCTCCCTGAATGTCAATCTTTATTATTAAAGGTACTCAAAGGCACTAACAGAAGATGAGGTTCCAGAAAAATATTTTAAAATTATGGCACTTATTCTAACAAACTCATTATTAGCCACACCCAGTGTACACAAAATTTCTATTCTCACACAGCTGTCTCCTCTCTCAATCTCTCTCTCTTTCTCCTTTTTTAAGAAAAAAAATAATCTTTCCACACCTTTCAGCAAGGAGTTAAGGGAAAATCATTATTAATAACCTGTTACGGTCTACTGCCATTCAATTCCTACAAATAAATCCCACCCCCATTTTATAATATAATTGACAATGGAGACTGTCTCACCTCCATCGTAAACCCAACAATTTATGTAGTGGTAGTATTCACTTGAGAATGTTTTGTTGTGACAGCCTCAAGGAGTCATTACTCAGAAAGAAATCCTTACAAGTTTCTAAAGCTGCTAGTAGAACAATGTCTTTGAAAATATGATCAGTTAACTCAATAGTGCAAAGCTGACTTGTAAGAAAATGCTGAACTCCCCAAATCCAGTATGGGAAAGGATGAAATAATTCTTAGAATGGATATGGATCATGACAACGTGAAACTGTTGAGCAGATTATGCATTTTAACAGCCACAGAAGTATTTAAAGGCACTTACTTGCACAGCCATTCAAACTGCTCCTTACAGTCGGAGCAACCGTAGTCAGTGGTCCAAGCATGGCCAATGGTGTACTTGTGGAACTTGAGCATGTCCATCACTCCCACTTGGGCAATAGCACAACCAAAGAGGTCAGGGCGCTGATTAGCACAGGCAGCTTTGACAGGAAAACAGAGAGCTCTATTACTATTCATATCTTAAAGAATTAAGCTCAGCAGTGAGAGGTCCACTGTCAAGTTCATGAAAGACTGACTTCCAAACAGCTGTCTTTGATAAACTCAAGTTGTTTGTTTTGTTTTGGGTTTTTTTAAAAGTAAAAATATTAAGTTAAAACAAAGGGAGAAGAAATACAGATTATCATATAATACCTGGAGAAAAAAATGACTTGAAAATATCTGATATAAAGCAAATGGCACTGGGAGAAAACTGCCAGTGAATCTAGAGTCAAGCAAAAATTAAAGCAAATAAATGAATAAAAATTATAACACCCAAAGATTCTATGTTCCAAAGAGCTTAAGAGCTATTTCCCTGTTCTTCAGGCACCAAATATGTTGTTCTTTGAAAACTGCCCTCCAAACTAGCAAACTGGGTTGAAAGGAGAAATGCACTTTTAAAATACGTGAGCTTTGGGACTACTGGATTGAAGTTTCCTAAACCATTCACTGTCTAAATTTTTAATGTTAGTATCAACTAAGAAAAGGACATTAAGGAACAAAACTTGTCCATTTATTGATGAAAGATTTCTTCCAAAATTAGCATGTAAACACATAAGAAAAGAGTTTTGACAAAAGCAGAATACTACAAAATCAGGAGGAATAAGAATAATGCTAGCCTCGTATTTTAAAAATAACCACAGTAGGCCCATCTAACTCAAGTGTTTAATTTATATGAGTGGCAACTGGCAGATGCTGTGGGAAAAGGCGTTAAGCAAATACTGGGAGATACTTCCTGTACGTTATCAGCTGTTGAACTAGTTGTTTAGGTTCTCCCCAAGTTGGAGTTACTTCCAGCCATCCTGTTAAACAGCCATCAAAACACATGTCCTCTGTAAATACATCTATTCCCTTTCTTAATGTTTATTCATCTAGCGTTCATCATATCCTGTAGCAGTAAGTTCTTCAATTCCATTTTCTGTTGCTTGATTTAAATCTGTTGCCTGGTGATTTTACAAATTCCTCTGCTTTTATTTATTTATTTACATTTTTAATTTTAACAGCACTGAGATTTTCACATAACTAACTACTAGAATGGATCTCAGAATCCTTTTTTAAATCCAGAGCTAATCACTGTGTATCCACACACAGATATACTGTTTCCCAAATTCTTGCATCTCCTCTTTTTTGTCCGTTGTGAAAATGGATCATTTATTCCCATTCTTTGCCTCCTGCTAACCAGGATATTGCTATGACACAACCTTGCTTCCAGCTCAGCAAGAACTTTCTTGCATAGGCTTATGTGAGGAACCTTGTCAAAAGCTTTTGAAAATCCAAGAATAACTCCTCACCCAGATCACTGTTACAAGCACCATACACTGCCTGACTCCTTCAAATAGCTCTAATAGGTTTGCAAGATGTAACTTCAGCCTGAAGAATTATTCCTTATATATATCAGCTATTCTTTATTGGTTTCAATTGGTTTGCTCATTAGAGAAGTGTCAGATTTACTCATCTGCAGCTTGTGGATCACCAGGAGCTATTTAAAAATTGGCATTACACTTGCCCCCTTCTGTTCCTCAGATATTCAGGCTTAGTAGCTGCAGTTTCGTACTGGAGTTCACTTAGGATCTTGCATGTGCACCATCTGGTCCTGGCAACACACTACTTTTCATGTGATTGATTTATTCTAAAACCTCTTCTGCTGATGCTTCAGCTTGAGTCAGCTCCTCAGAGTATTCCCCATGAAGAGAGACTCTGGTCCAGGGAACTCCCCATGCTCCTCAGGAGAGGACATCAATACAAACAGACCATTTAGTAGTTCTGCTCTGGTATTATCTTTCTTTAGTGCTCCTTTTACACCTCACTAACCTTTAAGTCCCACAGATCCTCTGGCCAGCTTCCTGCTTCTGGTGTGCCTGGAGAGCTTCCATTGCTAATCTTTATACTGCAAGCAATTTGCTCATCAGTCTCCTGTGGTCCATCAGTCCCTAACAGAGCTCCATACTATTTTCTTCATTTGAACATGATTTCTGTTTTCTGAAGGATACAGTTTTACTTCTGGTCATCCCTGATCTGTAACTATGCTAACTCTTCCTGGGTCCTTTCTGAGCCATTTTCATAAAGTATACAGAGTGTCTCAAATAGCTGCCATGTAGAAGCTCTTTATCATTTTAACTGAAGCTTTTGATCAGATCCCAACCCTTTCTGTTATTTACTTTTATGAACATAAATTATATTCTGGCAGGGAAAAAAAAGCTAAAACAACTATAATTTAATTTTAGTACTCTTTATTGCAAAGTGTCACTTGAAGCACATTGTGTTCCTCAGGATTTTGTTCCCTACGTGGTTACTTCAGTAAGAAATCACTTATGAAGACACTCATCCATTCCCCCTGCACCCCTTTAATTAGCCATCATATTTAATTATATGCATTAATAAACTGTAACTTGGAACAATATTTTTTTTGTGAATTTTTGTCCTCTAGACATACTTCCAGCTTTAAAATTCAGTGCAAAAAAAAGATTTGTAAACCTCACAACTGTTTCTCTGAGCAAACACAAGAGGTCAAACACTGCATTTCCACAAAGGTTTTCAGCCCACAGCTGTGCTGCTCTGCTTAGCTTGGGGATCACACTGCAAGACAAGGAAGTCTTGTTTTGCAGTTGAATGAGGCAAGAGCTCAGGGCTTTGCACTCCTCAGAGACACTGACTGAAAGGAAACAGTATTTTGAAAGAGTGACAATACTCTTCCTTGTCAGTTTTTCCTTCAATAAATGAGAACTGAGAAAATCTGGCAGAGGGTTCTTGCACCTACAGTATAAGTTATGCTCTCTAATGTTGCATGAACAACTATTACACAAGTTAGTTCTCCTTTGATGAAAAGGCACTTAAAACAATTTCCTAACTTGACCTAATTGTACCCAGTCAAGGAAAAGCCCTATCTAGGATATCAAGAGCATGAATATCCAGCTGGATTCTAATCCATCTGCAAGTGCAAGGGAAGTTTTTTTTAACAACACATTTTTCAGAGGGAGGTCTAGATTCCTACCACCTGTCTCCTACTGGAATGATGTACACTCTGCAGATTTCACTCGCTTCCTCTTACCTAAACAAGGACCCCAGCTGACTTGTTCAGCCAGAAACACAAGGGTTTTGATGACTAAAGCTGGGTAGGATGAATCTCACCCTGACTGAAAGTGAAGCCCAAGAAACTGTAACAAACTATTTCAAAAGCTATGTAACATGTTGAAATTTTAACTGCATTTTCAAGTATTTACACTCACATAAAACTGACTCATGCAGTGCTTGCACTCCTGAGGGTGTGAAACCCCTTTAATCCTTCCCCATATTCATCCATTTCTATTGGTGCTTTTATTTACAATGCACAGCTCTTATTTACATTGTGCATTACAATGCACAACTTGCCTCCTGCCACCTGTAACAGAGAAGCATCTAAGCAGAAAGCAAAAATACACTTTACATGTACTTGTTATTTAAAACAATGGTTTTCTTAAAATAAGAATGCAAGAATAGCCAAAATTATTTAGGATAAAGACCTGGGTAAAGCCAAATCCTGTTTCTTATGCTGGATGATGCTAGTTCAGTGAAAAATAAGATGAAATCAATAGAGCCACTATTCAGCGGCAGATAAATAGGAAGGGGTATAAAAAGAAGAGCAAGCAAAGAGTGGGCCTGGTAAATCTGCTCATTTTCTATTAATGTGGTTCATGAACTTGAAATACTTTTTTCTTTTCTCACGAGTAGCTCAGCTCTGTCATATTGTCACATGTATTTCATGTTGTTTAAAGAAAAACACAAACCCCAGTATTATTAATTTGTGTTTCCTTCTCCTTTCAATATTGAACAAAATTACCTCCCTTTTTCTTCTACTACTTTCAGATATAGGGATTTAATCAGAAATAAATTTTGTAGCACTTTAAATACTGCTTAGACTGAACTGGTTTTGTGACAAGCTTTTCTGTTTCAGAGGCTATTAATTTCCTTGAATTTAAGAACACAGCAGTGAGTTACATGTGAACAAGGTGCATTTGTACCAAAGTGCTATGTTTACACCATCCCTCAAAAGCTGTAACTTTTTTAAGTAGCTGTACTTGTATTTTGTTTCTCACCAGAGACGTTCATGATTTTACTTGTGGTCGTATTTTTAACTACACAGTGAAAGCAGAGTCAAATTGTTACAAGTACAAAGGTTTTAAACACAGAACTGTTAGGTTTTCATTTGCCCTCTAAGAACAAGAATGCATAGCTACAGAAACAGTGAATGAGAAACTCTGATGAAGGATTGCAGGACGTGGGATTCTGGCTTATGCTTCAGACCACACAAAGTTTCCTGACACTATATAATTTCTGGTTATTCAGTAATTACTTTGTAATGGTTAGTCTTAAGAAAGAAAAATCAAAACCCAAGTATTTTTTAAAGCATTCTTTCTTTGTATGTGATTCTACCACAGGGTTAGCTCTGCCACACAAGACAGCACTTGTAAATATGGCTTTTAACAGTCAGCCTTTGCTAGAGACCACAGAATCCCAATGTCCTATGCAAACAGTAAATGAAGCACAGTTGTATGTATTTCACACCTGGTACATATTAATGCATTTACACTCTGACAACTTTTGAAGAGATGATCTCATAAATTTTTGTCTGCTTTGATAAACCCAGAACCAAATCAAGGAAATACATGAGCAGTTCTTACCAACCAAGAGGCCCCCATTTGAACCCCCATTAATAGTCAACTTCTTCGGGGATGTGTAGCCTTCCTTGATGAGGTATTTGGCAGCACACTGAAAGTCATCAAAGCAGTTTTGTTTGTTGGCCAAGATACCACCTAGGACACAAATAAAACAAATCAGTTGATGCCATAAAATCCATTTCATACCATCTCTTCAGAAAAACATGTGTGCAAAAATACCTGGGAACAATTCCAGTTTCATGAACATTTTAATAATTGATGCAGCTCAGAAAGACAGCAAAAATGTAAGATTCTTTCAACGCTGAGAGGGTATAAGATGGTTCTGTCAATAATTCTAATGCTTTCAGAAACCCTGAATAATACATACCTATACTGTGGAGTGAGTGCCAGGCAATGTTTCTAACCAGTAAAGTTAAAGCTAAAAGCTTTACATTGCAAAATATATACAAAATGACTACATACAATCCACTTGAGGTTTGATTTAATGGGCCTTTAACAGCATTAAACTCAGTGGCAGATTCTTAAGGGAATAAAACTTCAACTTATAAAATAAGCTATATAAAATAAGCACTTCTAATTTCCTGGACATAAGAGTATGTGGCTGGTAATTTACTTGTTTTTTTTTTTTTTTTTTCAATTGGTTGTTTCAAAATGATGCTATGTAGCCATGGTCAAAAAGGGACTTCAGAGTTACATTTTGGTTTGAAATTTTATTAATTAACTATCAATATTGAAATGCTTAAGATGTTGCCATCCTGTTGAACAGAATTCCCAAAATTATCACACATATGATGAATAAATAATGATTGAAAATGTAGGTCCAGATGACATCACTGGCAAAACTTACAGTTTTCAAAGCAAAATATTTTGCAGGGGATAGGGATGGAAAAGGATGGTTTTGCCCTACAAACTTTCAACTATTTGAGCAGAAGAGTATCAAGAGAACTTAGAGTTGACCAAATCTCAATTCCTGCTTTAGATGACTGTTTGGCAAGAGACTAAAACTGGCTTCTACTTGAAGGTTATCCTAACAACACCTGATACATTCTTTCTCAGGCAATCAAATGCTAGTAAGAAATGGGAACTATGAAAAAAATCCTCATATTCCTGTAGCAAAGGCTGTGGTCCAGCCAGGTAAGAGAGGCTCAGTGGATGCAGAAATGGAACTCCATTTCCTTCTGCTTTGTTTAAAAAATGGATGTTTATACTAAGTTAGTTGGCTAAGGTTCCCACTATGGTCTGGGAACCTCCATTACAATTAATTTTTCACTAAAATAAGTGAGATGAGCTATAATCTGGAGGTGTCTCTATTTCCATTGTCCATCCAGAGTTCCTGGGCAGCCACTTCACACTGGATGCTTCATTTTTATGTTGCAAGATTCTGGTAAGGTAACTCTGCCATTTAGTCATACAGATCTTGTAGAACTGGGACCAGTACATATACATATTTTTATTTTGTTGGGTTTTTTTGTTTTGTTTTGTTTTTATACACACATTACTCTCACATTAACAAGATCATTGAAGAGGGACATTAGTGGGACAATGCAAAAGGCCTTCAAAAGTGCAGCAATGAAGGAGAAATCAATCTTACTCTTTGCTCAAAGTTCTGGTCTGGTGCAAGGTCAGAAACCTATCTATATAACTAAACCTAAGTAAACTGACTTCTGTAATTGCTTCTGGAATTAACAAATAACAAATAAATTTCTTCTTATGCAACTGCAAGAAAAGACTTGGGTCAAAATTCAGCAGGAAATAGGTGTACCAAAGACGCATTATCATATTAAAATAAATTTTATTAAAACCTATTACAAACTATGGGCAAATTAATAAAGAATGCTTCATCTTTAGCAATAATATTCTGTACCTGCAAGCACATATAGCTTCTATTTACAAAGCTATTACATAATTAACTCAATTGTGAGGAAATGACCCAGACAAAAAGTTACCGCAGATGAAATAATAAAACCAAGATAAAATGATCTGGCAATACTGTTTTGTTTGATAAAAACTTTGTTTGGATTACTCCCATGGCAAATTACTGCATCATAAACACAACCATTTTGGTGAATTTGCCTTTTTGACATCATCTCCAGCAACTTACCCACCCAATTCTTGGGATACAATTAAGGCATCACCATTAAATAATGATAGGTATGTTACAGAGATGAGCAGGACTTTTTCCAGCTTTTTCCTCTGTTGAAGGGATGCAGAAAATTGTCAACAACAAGGCAAGTGAACAAAGACAATCAAAGGATTAAGACAAGGATGGATGGGAAAAACATAGAGAGAAATACATCAAAGGTATTAAGAAGAGGGGTAAAGAGGTTGACAGGGTTTTGTAGTGAGTGACTTGGTTTCCCTGCAGCATAAAAATCAGTTTAAGCAAGCCAAAAAGGTCAAATGCCAGCCTACAATAAGTTGGACCCCCTAAGAGAATGTGGAGGGGAATACATGCCACTGTACCTATGGAGCTGACTGTTTTCATGTAACTTCAATCACATTCACTAAATATATAAAAAAAGGGTCTATTCATAAATTATGCATACATTTTGAACTCAAAAGTTCACACCTTCTGCAAATGTTTTAATTTTCTTGTGTGATACCAAAAGAGTGTAAACAGTCAGTGCTGTTGTCTTGGTGATCTAGAACTGTGGGGCCACGTGCACCTGCAAATAGTCAAAGAGGTACGTGAAAGGAAGTCAGGTCTCCTCCAACACAGACAGACATTTTTTTGTAAAATCAGTTCAAGATTAATAGTTGCATTTTCAAATCCTTAGGTCTAGGGAACTTGATCTTGCTTAACAAAAAGCAATCATTTTCTTGGAAAATATTGTGTTTGTGCAAAACTATTTTTTAAGTAGGTTGCAAAAATTAACACAATGTAATGAAAAACCATCAGCTAACACTGGACAATGTACAGATCTAACACAGGAGTAAGGAAAAAAATTACTTTTCTACAGAGTAAGTAAAAGGCAAAAGGAGATACGAGTATGGAGAAGGGAGTGAACAGAAAATATTGTAATTTTCACTGCTAAGCCTGCAGCTTGGTTCCTCTGTTTGGACTGATTTACCTTTGTGCCAAGTCTCTCCATATTCACCACCGCCCCTGATGTTCGCCACGGCTAGAACACCCCCCAGGTGTCGCACAAAAATAAGTCTTGACACACTGAAAAAGCAAACAGATAGAGGATGATTTTCAATTTCCAATTTTTATATCCCTACCACTTTTACGAAAATACTTTGAGGGAAAAAAACTCTCCCAAAATCAACAATGAAATTGTGAATTAAGTCCCCCCTCAATGGCAAACCTGTGTAGCCAGGCTTTTTTTAATGGAACCCTCTGCAGCTTCAGGAAAGGAAGGAACCAGTGCTGGTCCATTTTTCCTCTGCACTTTGAAGGAGAGTGGCCAATGGCTCTGCCTAACAGAAGACCTCCCCAGGACATGTCACCTTTTTTTAAATTATCCTCAAAGCCCTCAGAGTGGGGAATAGAGCTCTGCAGTACCACTGGACCCCAGAGCTTTCTGAACTGTTCCTCTTCCATTGGTCCTTCACGTTTTCAGAGAGGAAAGGAAGGCTTAGCCCAAACAAAGCAAGCAAATTCAGATTTAAGATCAGCACTTGAACTTTGTTTATCGGCAGGTATTTCCAACTTCTCCTTAATGCAGTTTGTTTGGGTTTTTTTGACCTTTATATAACTGTTTTTTCAAAGAAAAACTCTGCTTCTACCATTGTTTTATGCCAGGATCTGCAGTCAAATTATGGCCAATCCCCTTCTTACTTATCTACTACTTGCTACTTGCATTGCTAAATGGAAAACAAATCATTATCAAGATAAAATGAGAAGTTCTGCCTTCTCTAGAATCTCCAGAACCTGGCTGAAAGCTAAAGCAGACTTTTTTTTTAAATCTTTTAAATGACAAATTGAAACATTATCAAAGTTATTGCTATCTGTCTAAAAGGGACTGAAGTAATTTAAATTATATTTAACAATTAAGAAGAGAAATAGATCTCTGAAGAAATGGATCTCTCATTTGTTGAGGTGGTAGCTTAAGACAAAAGGCTAACAACATATATGCCAAGGAGACCAGTAAAATAATAAAAATTATTCCCAAGAAGTCTTGTCCTTTTTTGCCTTGTAGGTTTAAATTTATTCTTTACTTGAAGTCTTTGCTTATGCAAGAAACCACTGCATGCAGAAATTAATGCTATTCAACTGCAAGAGCAGGGATTGGGCCTTTTTAACTTTAGGTGTCCCTATTGCTTATCAGAAATGTCTTGAGAGACAGTAGTCCTATACTGTGTCTCATGGGGATGCAGTAGCAGAAGAGGTAAATTCTTCCTATCTCCTAAAGCAATTATCTACGTACTGTCACTTGTTCTTGAGATTATATGCCAAGGATTAAGGAAACAAAAAGAAAAGCAGAAGGATAACTGGTAAGAGATTTCTGTATTTTCATAATCTATCAAAGGAAAAACTTTTCACCTAGGCTGGTTATCTGTGGCCATCAGATGGCTCAGGAAGCATAAATTCTCTCTGCTTCTGTAAAAACAATTCTGAAGTCCATCACTGTGAATTGTATTTTCCTTAGACTGCTGTGACACACTGATCAGATAAAAGATTGATATTCTGTAAGCACACGGTGCAAAGGTCACAGAGCATTATTTTGTCAAACTCCAGGATGCCTAATTTTGACTGGTTGCTACATGGCTAATGTGGAGTAGCCTGACAGCAGGTTGCCTTATGAGATTGTGGCTTAATTTTTTTGTATGTTAGAACCACAAAACCTCCCAGAATATTCTGCCCTTCTTTTCCCTGCCTCTGTCCCAAACAAAATTAGTAGAAACTTGTTGGTCCAAACTTACTTGATCTCCTAGTAATCAAAGTTAGCAAGTATAAGAATTGCAAGTAAGGTAAGAGCTTTCTATCCAAATATATTGCCTGAAAATATTTTTAAAATAAAACCCCCCTAACAGAACAGAGTCCATTTTCTTCTGTCTGCTGAAAGAACCTGTGCCTGAGAGATCAGCAGATTTATCCAGCAAAGAAGCTGTGAGCTACACAAAACCGAAGTAGTGAGTGCAACCCATCCTGTGACGGTACCTTGATACAATTTTTGGAGGGGTCTAAATGACTTAGAAACTCTCCTAGGAACAGGTAAATAAAAAGATGAAGAAAAGGGCAACAGGGTCAGGAAGGAGCCAGCGGAGGGAACAGAAGATAGTTCCGTCCCTGGAGAGCTCCTTCCAGACCCTGTCACTCTAAAGGAGCATATCACAAAAAATAAGAAAAGAGGTTGCTTGGTTTTGTTTATTTGTTTGGGTTTTTTTGGTATAGGACTATGGGAGAAGCTGTGTTTCAAGGAGAAAGAATGCTTTCCCAGAATTACTGATCTGCTCCCAGGTATCACAGCGACAAGAGAAATGCAAGCTCATGTGCTGCAAGTGGAGAAAAAGTCCTGAGTCACTGGACTTACTTTCTTAGCTTTTGTGAAGCAGGAGGGAGTAGTAAATGCCCCAGGGAGGTGGTTGTGTCACCATCCCTGGGTGTGTTTAAAAGCCATATCAATGTGGTGCTTGGGGCTATGGCTTAGTGGTGGACTTGGTAGAGCAGGGTTAATGGTTGGACTCGATGAAGGTCTCTTCCAACCCAAATGATTCTATGATTCTATTCTAAAGTCAGCAATAACAATAATCTTGCACTCTGCACCTGTGGCTCCTGTGCTGACTGACCTTTCCCTGGGCTTCCAGTCTCTCCCTGCACCACCCCTCTGCTTAAAGGCTTGGTATAACCTGTCCCTGTAGCAGAGAAATGCAATTTCACAGTCTGCTTCACAATCAGCTGTATTCCAGGATGCATTAGAAATTGCTTCTCCTGTACCCACACAAGCACACACAGAACAAAGGGAAACGCACTGGTTCCTGCAGGGTAATTAGCCGAATCTGAGGCATCACTGGTGAGTCTGTGATGGTGCTTCTCCAGCAGCTCTGCCAAGCCACTGGTGTCAGTCCCATCAGCTTTCACTTGTACTCGCTGTGCAGGCTGCATGATTAATGACAGTGCTCTAGCAGGCACCATACTCAAGATGTTACCCAAATGCAGCTCTTCAGGCCAGAGGAACATATAAAAGATGGACATTTGCATTCAGAAATAAACCACTGACTTAATGACTTTGGCCTATCAGTCTCATAGTTATTTCTGGATCCTCTAACCTGTTGGTTTGGTTTTATCGCATTCAGTGAAAAGGGGTTTATTTTCATTTTTTATGTTGGACAAAAATGAAAGGCAACAGCAGTTTCTGAATTAAGCAGAAATAAGCTCCCCAAGCCAGAGAGCTGGCTCCTGATAATGGGTGAGAAATAGCAGTGAGAAAAAATTGTACTGGCTTGAAGAAATACAGGACTGAAACAAATGAATCACTGTAAGGGAGAAGAAAACTTTCTGAAAAGTTATAAAAGCCTTAAGTTCAAAAAAAAAAAAAAAAAAAAAAAAAAATCAGGAATATTTATCCAGGAACACCACTGTTTCATTTTTTTTGAAGGTAAGCAGACTACTACTTGGCTGCATTTCCATAACTACATCTCAGTTTAGGATCAGGTGAACCATATGGCATGCCTCAGCCTTGACCTGCATCCTGCAGCTGCTTTCTAGCACTCGTGCCTGTGGTCATCGACAAAAAAAAATGACTGAATGAGGGTGTTGGGCTGTGGCTGGAACAGCACTTGGACCTGGGAACAACTTGTGGCATACTGCAGTATATAGTAACAGGGCTGTAGTCAAACAGTACTTGAATCTGCCTGGTAATGGGGGAACTGGATGTCCTGCCTTTCTGGCATAAATTCTCTATTACAATTTCCTTTCCCTGGTCTTGCCTGCCAACTTTTGGAAAATCCTTCCTCACCAAGTACTCAGTTCTCAGGTTATTAACCATAAGGATGCATTTGAGGCTTTGGCTTTTCTTATTTTTCCTTTAGAAAGGGATAGTCTAATATTACAGGGAGAGAGTGAGGAGGGATGTTTGTGTGGCCAGTCGTGTCTTATTTACATTGTCAGGGGGATAATGTATTTTGATCTGGAGGTGACTGACAGTTCTCTGTGCATTTAATTTTAAGGGGCTGTTACAGATGAATAGTTTATGAACTGTATAATAAAGGTTTCATAGGGTTCAGGAAGACAGGTCACCACACCCACCTCCTCTTCTGACTGTCAGCTGCATCCTCTTGCTGCTGTTTGCTGGACTACTATAAGAGTCAATTTTTAACTTGTCAAATGGCAGAAAACCACCCCTTCCGTTTTGCTGGGATAGTTGTCTGCCTTTTTTGTAAGGTCAATCAGCTTAGCAAAGGTTCCAGCAAGCACCAGGGCAAAGGGATGGGAGGTGGAAGGAGGCACTGTGAGATACCTTCTCTTTTGCCAGCAGTCAGCTCATGTCAGCTCTGCAGTATGTGAAATTTTACCTTAAATCAATACATAATATTTACTTAAAAAAAAAAAAAAGTTAAGTTTTATCACAGTTTTCAGCATCTACAATAAATTCTAATAAATCAGTGCTTGAGCCTAATCTAAAATAGAATTTAAAAACTATTCTGGTTCTATAATTGTGTATCTCAAAACCCACAGGAAATTAAAAACTTAGCTTTACAAGGCAGATGAAAAGCTTTCAAATAATCATAGAACACAAGATGGGAAACCCATTGTTAGACAAGGTATTTGCTACAGAGGAGGAGAAACTGTAAATGCTATTTAGAAATACAATCACAGTGACCTGGAAAAGAAAGCCCTACAAAGAACTTCTTGAAATCTGCTGACTCTAAAGCAAGACTGGTAGCACCTAAATTTAATAGGGTTGTTTCATAATAGATTTGTGTGTGTGTGTGTGTTGGTGAGCTCTCTTCTACTACCTGAACAACTGCTCTCCATTCAGTCCTTTGCATTTCTGTTTTCCCCTGCCCTGCCTAAGAGCATTTCCTTAACGTATTACAATCACTGCCTCTTGGCAAATCTATTCAGATTCCCTTGCTGAAGAAATAAGCCTTTTCTTTAGAGATCATCTATTCAATAAATCTTATGGCTTTTGAAGACTACAAATCCTGTTTCACACAAAGCATTCTGCATCATGTGCATCTCAGCACAAAATCATCTTTCCTCTTTCCTGATCATATGGGAACACAGTAGGATTTTCCTTTTGATGCAATGCCCTCAAAAGCATAATATGAAAATACAGCCAAATTTTAATTATTTACATTCACTTAAACAAATTTGATTATCTGTAATATTTAGACATGGGTAATTGTATAACTTGGAAAAAAGAAAACTTCCTATTAGTTCAGGAAAGGGCTCAACTACTTGCTTAATATTCACCCATATGCTTTTCTGTTGAGCTCAGTGACAGAGAAAGAAGAGGTTAAGGTGTAATTTGAAGGGCAGGGTGCCTGCTGTAAACCTCAGAAGAACACAGCACTTCTCTGACCTGACACAGATTTCTTCTGTGACTCTGGGCAAAACCCTTGAATTCAGAACCAACAAAGCAAACAAATGATGCCTGGACACTGATGTGCAGTCTTTATGCCCGCACCTTGCTTCTCAGGGACCTGAAATGCATTACTCTGTCAGATCCACAGTCCACCTTGCCTTCAGTCTCTGACAGCTGTTAACAGCAGATACTTCCGAAGAAGTTATAAATGACCCTGCTTACCTGTAGCTTGGTGTGATGGATATGTTGAAGCCTCCATATCCATACAAGAAGGCGGGATGAGAACCATCCAATTTAATTCCTTTCTTGTGAATAATAAACATTGGAATCTTAGTACCATCTTTGCTAGGGTAGAAAACCTAAGACAAGAGAAAAAGAAACACGAAATACTGTCATTGCTGTAACTCTCCACAACTGCTGTTAACAAGAATCAGAGGTGATCTGTCCCACGGTGTCCAATGGGTAAAACTTTCCTAGCGATGTGCACCAATTGCTCAGGTCAGGTTCAGTGGTGGCCATCACCAGACTGCTTGCTGTTCTGGAATCATGAAAATGAAAGAACTGTGTGGCCCATCATATAGGAAAGTAGGGAACACTGAGCTGGCAAGGAGAATGAACAAAAAACTAAAAAACTAAAACAAAAAAATAAACAAAAAACTAAAACCAGATTTCCCATTTAAAATTATTATTTCTAAAAATGTCTCCTTTTTAAAAATTCAACATTTCAGACACTAGAGAACAGTGGACAAAGAAGAAATAAACTCATGGTAGGGTGGTGACTTCGTGAGACTCCACTAAACATTACATTGTTTGGGATAACAGAGAGCTACATTACTACCAAATAAAAATGTAAAACTATCTGGTCTTGTACCACTGAAATTACAAATAATTCCTTTATATCGGTTGATGCAGCAGTCTTTGCTTGTAAAATCATACATTTTATCACAGCAGAAGGCCACAGATATTTAAACAGTCACAATATTTTGGTTTTAGTATTAATAATTAATACACTGGTATTAACAACATTTCTCAGCGGAGTCACTCCATACACCAGATTTGAGTCAAAAGAGCAAACTGAATACCTGGACACTGTTTCTTACTAAGCCTTGTGAAAACAGCACAAGGCTGACTGCTCAAAACTTGTACATGCAGCATGAATTCATGAAAGCAAGTCCATATCCAGGAAAGGTGGACTAAGCAGCGGCCAGTCCAGGTTGTCTCAACAATCACATCATCAGGGCTACCACAAGTCACACCAGAAACTTTTGTAGCACTCAGTACCTTTTCAGGCATTCCCTAGCAGGAACCAGGAGCCCTAAATGCTGCAGAACCCCTAAACCCTTCCAGCAAGACAACTGAACTACGCACTGGCTTTCAGGAAATCGTCTCCCAATACACCAAGTATCCACATAGCATGTGCTTTCACACATCTTTCTATTACTGCCACAGCACTGTGTGAACTTAAAAGCTAAATTCTATGTACACAGACGGCAACTGCTTAAGACAGTTCCCGTATCTTACTGGTTTGATGTTCTAACTTAGGATTCAGCAAGACCTATTTTGCCAGTCAAGCAAAACGTGTGGGTGTGAATGCAGTTTAGTTTGCTTTTCTTAAAGTTCTGGTTGACTACTTTCCATTGCTTTGGGTATATTATCATTATTAGCAGCTTCTAGTCTAATTAGAACAAAGAAGTAGTAAATGAAGAATTACATACTTATCATTTTGTTGTATGTTTACAAACTGGGCTTTTAAAGGAAATAGACCTACCATGCTTTATAAAGTACACGATCTATTTTGAACCCTGACAGTAATATGAACCTGTGCAACACATTTATTCTGAGCGTTGCCTGTAATGTGAAACATGTAAATCTACATGGCATGTTAAAAACAAAATACTCATATTTAATTTTAGTTTAATCATTGCTAAGTGATGTGAGAAATTTCAGATGAAACCACATCTACCTCCAAAGGTTTCATTAAAATCAGTAGACATATTCCAGATAAAATTCAGTATTTCACAGTTCCCAGCAGATGGAAAAATTCAGAACAAAAGCCTGAAAACATTTTTACACAGACAAAATCACTGTTTCCAACTACTGCCACAACTATCTTTAATAACAAAGTACTCACTGGAACTCACTGCAGTAGAATACAGAAGATTTTCATTTTAAGTATTTAGCTGAGAACTATAAACAAAATACCAAATGGACAGAGAACTGCTTGAGGCTGGTGGTCGGAAGTTCCAGAGAGACTTCTCTCTAAAATGCCATCCATCAATTCCAGTTGCTGGCAATTCACAATTCACAAGTCACCTGTCCCTCCTATGCTTCCAGAAACCTACTGTTGTTGGCCAGTCCTTTCCTGATGATTCAAGGAGGTCACTAATTTTATTGCTTCTTTCTGAATAAGAACTCTTTTATTCTCTTAAAAAAACCCCAAACCAAAACCAAAAACCCCAAACCCCCCAAAAAAACAACTCTGAACATTTACCTCAGTTAGGGCTTTTATGATCATCAGTTAAGATTAAATAACATACCATGAAAACTCAAAAAAAGAGAAAAAAAGATGCACATCAAGGTGACATTTGCAATTTAAGTTTTCACTCCTATCTGCTAAAATAATTATTACCTCTCCCTCCAAGATGAACAAACAGGAGGGGGTTGGAAATCAGTTCAGTGAGGCACAGAGATATGTGAAGCTATTGCAGCTTCTACAAACACGACTATTTTCAACAACTGATTCAATCTCACCTTTAAATTAGGTATTATCTCTGAAGCAAGTCCAATGGTTTATTCATGTAACCAATAAAGGAATGTGCTTCTATCTCAAAGATTAAGGTAAACTGGAAAGGGCAGGCCCTAGAAAGAAGAATTTTCCAAGATGGTATTTCATGCCTAATTTTAGAAGCTGTCAGCTTTCACAGCAGTAAATGCTCATAAAAGGGTACTACCATTTTCTGCTTTATCACACACAGGAGTGATCCACTTGCACCAGTCACAATATGTTAGCCATTGCTGATACATTTTTCAAATAAAGACTCAGGTCACTACAGCCGTTAGCACACATAAGGAGATAACACATTAGCAAAGTGATTTTGGAGGGAAAACGATGGAGAACAATGCTTCACATATATTACTATGAATATTGAAACTCACCGCAGAGGAAGGACATGCTAAAAATAAATACCTTCAGCCTCTAGGAATGCACCAGCAGTGCTGTGTGGCTGACAGGGCACTCCTGCTGCATGCACCCTTCGTGCTATTCTAGGAGCATACCGCTGGAGCAGTACAGCAGCCCTGGAATTGCTGTAGCTCACTCCACCTCGCACCAATGTTCCTATCTGTCACATGGCAGAGGGGTTTTAGTGCCAGAAAGAATCACTTTTAATTCAGATGCCAGAACCCAAGGCATAAATTTATAGCCCCTATTCTTATAAGAAAGCAACACTGTTCACATAATTACTCATTACTATAAACTACAGGAAGATTAAGCTCTATGAGCTACACAAACAACAGTCTTAATCATTCTTCTTTAGTGCACTGCTTATTGCTTCTTGGTTGGTTTTTCTTTTAAAACATAGCACTTTAAAGCAATTTACACTCCATTTTAATCTAAAAAAAAACTCCAAAAAACAATGGAAGTTTACTTCCAAGACAGTTTACGAAGTAAGTTTTGCAAGTGAATACAGATAATGGCTGTGTGTTAGGGTCTGTAAATTTACTGAGGAGTTAAGTAGGATAAAAAAGTTTTGTGCATTCACTCCTGGGCAAGACTTTGCCCTCCTAATAATTATTTGCTTTAAATGTGCAGTATTTATATTAGGTGAATCCTCACTTCGGGAAGAGGGGAAAAATCAGCCAGCATTGTAGACATAGACCTAAATTTAGAAAGACTATGTTTATCCACTTCTGCCTCTTCAGTGACAAGAAGTGTCCTCTCCATCTCAAGTCACCAGGAGACAAAACCTAAGCATTTTAGCCTTTGAAAAGTTTAGAGGATTTGGAAAAGAGAGCTTGAAAATGAAGTTTGTCTTTTATTTGCATATAGAGATAATATAGCCAGACATTGTGACTTACACACTGAACTAAAAATAATGTTGGCAAGCATCCACTATGCACTTCTCTTGTGAGTAAATATGAAATCAGTACCTTTGAATATTAAAGGAAGTGATACACATAACAACACAACTAAAAAACACACCACAACAAATGCAGAAATAAAACCAATCTGCCTGAGTATTCACATCATACCACATGCTTAAAAATACCTAAACCCACCAAAACTTCTACTTCTTAGAATTGAAAAAATTCAACAATTTGAGCAGCCACATGAGTTTCACATTTTATCCCTTTCAGAAATGTTTTCTCTGTTTATATAAAAATTACAAGATGTATGTGTTTACAGTTATTTGGGGAAAAAAGTGCATGTAGACCTGAAACCACCTTATTTTTACAAAACCAAAAATCCTTCTAACAGATTTAAAAACAACCTTATAAAGGTAAGATTCAATATAGGTTTTGAAATACTACTGTAAAACAACAATTAAAATAATCTTATCCAAACAGGTCTAATGCATGCATTTTTAAGCTGTGAACAATATTTGAATGTCTATAAACCTCTCATAATTTTTCTGACTCACTAATGGCAAAGAGAATTAAAATCTAATTAAAAAGTGATTAGTTTGACTTCTCAGAAATAATTACTTCCTGCAGATAATAGATGAATTTTAAATGTGAAAAGAAACTTTGACTTCTGGGAATGGAAAACACCCCCTAAGTCACAGTAGGCTAATTATTCTTAGAAAGCCACTAGTGACTCTAAAAACATCCCTCTCAACTTCTCTTTCCAGATTAGGTACTACATACCAGAGATAGCAATTCTTTCCATGTCTTTCTGTGCTTGATCAAAACCAGGTAAGAGTTACTCTGGTCACTAGATCGACATCCAGCATGTGAAATGCCAAAGAATTTCACCAATAGCAACTAAAAAGGCATATAAATCATGCT
The DNA here is from genome assembly GCA_024611175.1 of Megaceryle torquata. Taxonomy (NCBI): domain Eukaryota; kingdom Metazoa; phylum Chordata; class Aves; order Coraciiformes; family Cerylidae; genus Megaceryle; species Megaceryle torquata. Next base: position 114,470 of record JANIJG010000537.1, on the reverse strand, counting down.
GAAATACTCCCTCTTGAAAATGTGTGGTCAATAATTTAGGTTTAATAATAGCAAAACAACGCCTTTAAAATGAGTTTTGTTAAAATGTCTTTGATAATAGTTTTACTGAGATAATTCCTTTTCATTTGAAACAAATACAGGATGTAGCAGTCTTGTGAATTTTAGCCATTGCTTTCTGCTCCTAGACAAGAGCAGCTGCCCTCCCACAGGTCTGCTGCAATCCCACTTAGCTGCCACCACAAAGTTATAGGCAGTGGTTGAGAATGCGCCCGCTCAGCCCCAGCACCCACACCACCAGTGAAGCAGGCATGGCTGTGTTCAGCAGCCCATCAAAGGGAACGACTACTTCAGCTTTTATTTCCTGAAACTGAGTATCAAGCATCCAGTTTCACCTGAAGTACTTCTCTCATAAAGCGTCAGATGAAAATTACTCATTGCACTTACACCAACATTTGTGTTTTGAGATTTGGGAAAGAAAAGCTTAAGGAATTTGTAGTTGATTCTGTAATGTCACTCATGATTTTCCCAGTGTCACAAATGCTTTGTTAAAGGCTCATGATTTTAAAAATACCCCATGACTATTTTTGAAAGATGACTAGAAGAGTAAACTCAGGAGAGTAGTCCGTGGAGAAAGCTTTCTTACACAGACGGTGGCATTGGGATGTTGAGATCTCTATTTAGGCACGGAGATAATGGTACCTGAGGCTGAACAACGCTACACAGCAACACTTCCCACTGACAAGTCCTAATAGCTGCTACCCAATGCTTCAGAAAGGTAAATCACAAAGACCCTGCCTTCACACCAGCATTGGCAGGCAAGGAGAAATCCTCTCCTTGAGATGCCAGGACAGAGATCTCTCAAATTCCAACAGAATCATGACTCACATACCACTTCCCCACAGCCCATTCAACCTCTCATTGCTTCTGACCTTACAAAAACCTTAATATTAGTCTGGGGCTGAAGATGATATAGCGCATAAGTAAAACATCTATTGCTGCAGTGGTATGGGCCCAAGTATAAGACCACCAGTGGCCCCAAGGACAGCTCTGGCAGCTGGCCAATGGCTACCTGTAAGAGCAACTCTTCTTAACCACCAGCTTTTGTATTCCTACATGCGAGATGAATGAGAAGTCAGGAGAAGTAATAAAGAACTATTACCACTACACAACAAATCCACGGGATCTGAGGTTTCCTTTCTTCAGAGAAGAATCCTCATCAATCTTCTTGAAGCCTCTTAAAAGTAGCTACAAAGCAATTCTGTGTAGGTTGCAAAGCTTGCTTAATAAAGAAGTGGACAGAAGCCAAAGTAACTCAGTAAAAATTCATGCAGGTAAAACACAGAAAGAACACTCACTACACACATTTGCAAAAGCACTATGAAAATAATCAAGAAATCTTTTAGAGTAAATTGTTTTACCACCCACCCACTGGGACAAAAAGCAGCCTCATGCTGACAAAGGCAAAGTGCCAGGAGATGGTCTTTTAGAAGAAATGCCTCCTTACTAAGTTCAGCTGCCTAGCTGCCAATGATTGCAAGGAGGTATCTCACACAGTGGTGGGAGGAGGGAGGGGAAGGCAAGAGGAAAATACAGCAATACAGCAGGAAATCCTGCAAGACCAGAGTAGCAGAAATTGCTTTTAAATCACATTCCCTTTACATAAAGCTTTAATGGTAAATGGGATCCACGGAGACCCCTCCTCTACTCCTCTTCTGCAACCTGAAAGTCTTCTTGCCTGTTCTCTAAATGTTTACTCTCTGCCCCTTCCAGTATGGTCTCAGAGCTTCCTGCAGCAGAATAATTAGCATCTGCCACATAGTTATTCCTTTTCTTTCATCATTTTGCCTTAAAGAAAGCATAGCGTACAGTGTAGAGGGCCAGGTATCAGAGAGATAACATTTACCTTTTGCGTTCAATACACACTGTAGTCACGTTAAATAGGAAAATGTCCAAGGGGCTTTCTAAGTTACAATCTATTGAATTAGCCCCGTGCTTACGCATTCAAGAAAAGTATCACAATGAAAGAGTACATATACACCATGGGATGAGCAAAAGCTGTCTTAACAGAAGTAGCATCCTGTTACAAATGTAATAACTGCTGGCTAGTGCAATTTCTTTCATTAAATCAAGATTTACTTAATTGAGAAAAGTGCCATGTCAGCAGACAACTCACTGTGATAGTGTGTAGGCATTAGAAAGTAAACGCTACTCATCTTTACCATTGCTGGCAATCAGTTCAAGTTGTAATGAAAAACACTGTAAGAATAAAAATGTATAGGTAACTTACCACAGGGTAAGCAAGGACAACTTACCTTATGCAAGCTACTCCACACTAACTCTTTGTATTTACGTTATTATGCTGTGGTAGTAGGTGCACACATCTAACTCAACATGCAACATATATTCACTCAAACAGTAACTGGATAATTCAGCTTATCTGTTTCTGTCTCCATCTTGCTCAAAACTTTCTTGGTTATCTCAACACAGCTCTGCTGTTGAGGTTTTACGAGATGACACATCCACCGTTGGTTTTTCTCCCTGGCGCAGGAACTTCTACACGGTTCAGGGCACTCAAATTTCACCTGTAAACCTGTACCCAAAAATTCTTGCACAGAACAAATTCAAACTTGACACTGGTGATGTCAAGTGCCCAGCTTGTGTCAAAGCCCCAAGAGGGGACACATATTCCACTTACACTGCCAAGAAGCTTTAGGTATGACTTTCAATAGCTGGACAATTTTAGAGCACTCTGCTCTCTCTTTCTTAGAGAAACATACCTTGGTTGATAGAGAGGTCAAGTTGGCTACCCAAAACCAGAAGCACTATAAATCTCTAAATGCCTACAAAAATTCTGCATGTGGCTAGTAATTTTGAACAAATAGCTTTTTGGTTTCACAGATATCATCTACACTAGACAATGCATGTTTCAAATCAGTCACAGGTCACTTATCCTGTGAATGTTTGTTCTGAAGAACTAACTGAAATAAACAGGTCATTTGTGGAGGAAATAAAAAACAGGGCAAGTATTGTGGAGGACTTCCATGTGTGGTTTCCCACTTGGAGTTACAGCTTCAAATTATGTAATTTCTGAGATTTAAGCTTGAATTTTAAAGTTACCCATTTGTGCCCCTACTTAATTAAAAAAAAAAAAAAACCACAATGGCAGCAGAAGAAAAAAAAAAAAAAGAAAATCCCTTGAGAACAGTCAAGGATAAACTAAAGCCCTAGAAAATATCTGGGTTGCTAGCGTAGAAGAAAATAATTCTAAGGATCAGATGCTATTGATTTCAACAGTTATGTCTCAGTAACCACCTTCCTGCTGTGGAGACAATACTTCAAGCTCATCTATTGTTTTCAGATTTGCAGTACTCATTGTACAACAAAGAAAAATCACCCAGTGAGTAGCAAGAAGTAGATGAGAATTATGAGAACGAGTTTTTGTGACATTTGTAACAATACTTCAGGAAAAAACTTAATCCAAAACTAGTATAAAGCAACTCAGCATAATTTCCAGAGAGATGTCAAACCCAAGACTTTAAGGTACTTCATAACAAGAACACCAAGAAGTGTGCTGATGCATCCCTGTAATACTGTGAGAACAAGGAGGAGAAAAATTAACAACAAAAAAGGAATGCCTTTTGATTCTTTAAAAGTCATTAGCTTAAGGACAGCATGCAGCAATCTTTTATATCTGGGGCAAAATGTCAACAAGGCCGCAAAATTCAACAAGGTTTTTTCAGTCATAAGGAATTCAACTACTAATAAATCAAAAGATCAAATGTCTAATGATGCCAAGACAACTTCAGTTCAAAAAATACTAGTAAGTAGAAGGAAAAAGTCAGGGATGTTCCCATTGGTAAAAGATTCCCTGATTTTAGGCATTCTACCATTATGCTTTGAAGTTTTTCTGCATCTTTTCTAATTTTAGACACTAGCAGTGATCACTGTGCACGGCTACTTTCAAAAATAATTGACAAACTGGCTGAAAAACAAGCAGTTCAAGGAGCTGTCAGGGAGAATTTATGTATCAACTTTTCCCTGTCTGTGAGAATAGCATGCCAGAACTAAGGAAATAATCTATTTCTTTATATCATTAATCTACACAGTTGAAAAACTACTTACTAGGAGTAATCATGACATTTCTAAGAGGCTTCTCTTGTACCATAAATTTCCTGGGAGATGTCTCAGGGACAGAGCAGAAATAATTAATATATGGAAAGATGATATTCTATCAGTACCTCTGGGCAGTGTTGATAAAATCAAATTAACTGCTAAATGAAGATGTAAACTAGATTATCCTTAATAAAATTGCGTGCTGATGAATTTGTACTGGATCATAAGCAGACAAAAGCCCACAGAAAAAAATGCTCACATAATCAGTGACTGAATTGTTTCTGGTTAGAAAGTGAACTGCTGCCTTCCTTCCTTTTCCTTGGGAAAAACCCCATTATTTCAGAATACCCCAAGATTTTGTAATTTTAAAATTTTTAGTACTTCTGAACTTATACTGGGGGCAGACAAGAGAAAAGTCTTCTGGACGATCCCACTCACATGTGTGCTGCTTGCACAAATCCCCAGCTCCATCTCTGGGTACTTATCAAAGCACTTTGTGTTTAATATGTTGTCTCTTCACCAGTGAATGGCAATTTAAGAAAAAAATAACCAACAAATCTGTCTAGATAAAAAGCTATTGACTAAGAACCTTTTTTAGCTCTGCCTTACCTGTTATTAGCGCAAATATTTTCTGTATTTGGTATAAATGGTGACTACGCTGTTGAAAGTGTTCATCAACACCAACACATCACTAAGAGATGTGGTTGTGCCGTAGAACACTGATAAGAAAGGTTCTCTAAAACCTCCTCATTTTTATTTAGTAAAAACTATTTTCTCAGTACAAGCTGACCTGTTCATAACTATTGTATGGACACCTTGGTTATTATGCATATCCATTTCTACAGTAATCATGTTCACAGTGAAACCAAGGGTTGTAGCTTTAGCTTACAAGACAAGCTATCATTTGCTTTCTTTTTTGTCCTTTAAACTGCAGCCATCTCCAAGAAGCGACCACACAGCCTCTTTTACTTTGCAGAGGCTCGTGGGCTATGAACAACTTAGTTACACTATCTCTGAATTGAGTCTATTTAAGATCTCACCAACATTTGAAATTGTCATTTTCCACTCTCAACTTTATTAATCCTTTCTCCAACATGGTAATGAATGTTAATTAACAACAACAAATCTTAATCCACCGAGCAGTTTTGGCCCTAGGTGAAGACAGCAAGTATAATTTTATTGGGCTGCAGTGTTAGACATATGTCAGAAGTTTATCTGCATTTTTCGTTACCAATTCTAACTCATTTTTGTTTGTCTCTTGTACGTAGTTACATTATTAATCTTCCAAACACAACATATTTCTCTGTCCTGCTTCCAAGGTGTGGTACATAAGGGCCCTGCAATAGCTTGGATTTCTGTATTATACAGCACACTGGTGAATGTGGTCTGTGACTAAAACTCCGACGTGCTGAGATAACATCGGCAGATAAAGGAGCATCATCCTTCTATTTTGTTCTCTGCAGGCTGCTGTACTACCTTAAGCCTCTTAGTATCAGTTGTATGCCAAGCCTAAGAAATGACTGCATAAACTAGTTACCAACTTGTGTGTGCTTGGAGGCTGGCAATTCTCAAACACAAACCTCCCAGCTCTGCTAGAGGCACTTCTATACTGAAAACACCCCAGTTCCCTGGTAGCCTACAGAGACACTACAGAGATGCATCCACTGTAAAGTATTTAAATAGAATGCAGAGCTGCTCTACACTTGCATTTATAACTTACTAAGTAAACCCCCTTCTGTAGAAAACTAATGACTATTTAACAGACTTACATGACACTGCTAGTGCAGTAATGAAAAGGACAACCAGAAAAGTCTGGTTATCTTGGTGGCCTGGTAAAGGAATTCAATGCAATGCCTTGCTAGACCAATGGCTCGAATGCTGGCCCACACAAGCGATGACTGACAATTGCAATCACCTCATGATCTTTCGCAGATGCAGCATTAACATCACGTCTCAACACCCTTCTGGGTAGGCTCCATGAGGCAAAGTAATGGGTGGGCAGATGGGCAGAAAAATTTCCCCACTTGCAGAGGAGTGCTCTCATTCTGAACAATGCTGGCATGCTACAGTTTGACATTTAGTCTCAAAAAAGACACAGAAAAGTGGTGGCAACTACTTCTTTCTTTCAGCAGGACTACATATGAAGTCTTTAGTGTGATGAATTTTTCCATTTTTAAGAGTGCTTGGTCCAAGCAAGAATTAAACAGCCACAAAGAAGCTTTGGAGCAGTTTTTTTGCAGAAGTCCCTGTGTGTTTGATCCTCCAATAATGATGGAATTGGCTGTTCAGTCTGCACTATATAAGGCACACAAACACCCTACTGATCAAAAGACTGTTTTGTCAGCATTTAATCCTATTAGAGATATGATAGCATGGGCTTTTTATTGATACTGAAGTTCTGTGAACTGCTACTTTTGTAAGACTTTAATAATTGGCTTGATTTAATTTTTCAAACCACATCTGAAGACTCAGCTCTGAGGATCAGCAAAAAGAGGAGCAGCAAACCACTGCCATCAGAACGGCAAACCATCAAAACATATCCCAAGTGTAATACCTCATCAGTGTGCAACCATAAAAAGATTTAATCCTGAACGTTTGTGCTCCTGTAGAATGAACCTAATAATACTCACTACCTTTGAGAAATAACATTGATATACTTATACAAAAGGGAGAAGAAAAGTTGAAAGAAGATTTCCACTGAGAATTATGAAATAGAAATCTTACTTATCTTGTAAGGGAGTTAATTAAAATAGTAATGTGTTCATGGTTAATTATTGGAGGTGAGATCAACCACAGGAGTGAATATGAAAACTGGAGGAAAGAAAGAGAAGAGAAGAAATCTTCAGTTGTTTGTTTAGAAAGCAGACAAGAAACAAGTATTTTCACTGCAACAACATTCTCATTTTAATCAGGATTAGCCAAGAATCTACCTACTGAGATTCCCGAGGGATTAAACATGCATGTTCATTTAAGGTGTCTGAATGAATGACTTTTAAAATCTTTTTCCTGATGGCAAAATGTATTTCACCATTTATTGTAAAAATAAAAAATATTTTTTATTCATAATTAACAATGCAATCATTTAAGACATGGGAGGCTGTAAAACAATCCTTTAAGCTCCATTACAATTGATTAAGCTGTTGTTTAAAACTCCCATGTATAAAAACAGATTCTCTACGCTATGTTCAAAGGCTACAGCTCTGTTTTAATACATGTTTTTTCACCTTGTGTTTTAAAGAATACTGAGAAAGAAAGGGAACTTAGAATCAAGTATGCCAACTAGCATCTCCATTCATCAGAAAAGCAGAAAACAAACCCATCAAGAGTTGAAACAAAAGTTCTGCTGAGTAAGGCATAAGAATAATGCATCAAAATGAGTTTTAGGTAAACTGCCAATCAATCGCTTCTCATGTAGTCTTAAAACAAATGAACAATGTCTTGAGCATGAAGGTTCTACAGACTAACGCTTCAAGAAGCTCTTCAATTCCCTGCACAGTTATCAGAAAAATAAACAATCTAATACTAAAGCTTGAAACTAGTGAATCACAAAGCCTATAAGATGATCCAAATGAATACAGAGGCTGGTATTTTAGTATTATTCCCCACACTGTGTGGTCTGGTATTGTGCTAATTCTTCCTAAGAGCAGTTTTGTACTCCTCCATCCCAAACCACATTTCCATTGTTCTGCATTCTGCTAAACAAAAGCTCCCAACATCCTAAACTGTGCAGTGGTTCCCTGTGGTCTGTAAGAAGGGGACAGAGCAAACCCAGACATGCAGACCTTAAAACAGGATTTGAACTGGATTGGTGAAGAAAGCAATGTAAAATCCTGTTGCTTCATCCTCTTACATGGAATGGTGAGATCGGGTTTCTATAATGGTCTCTGAGAATTACTGGTGTGAATTATCTGAAGTGAATCGGATAAGGCTGCTTAACTATAATGGGTGAGAAGTCAACTGCTACTCCTGTGCTCAGGCATAAGGATTTCAAAGTTCAAGAGTGTGTAAGATCATTAGAAGAAATCCTTCAGTTGATACTCTCAAATGCATGAAGTCCTTCATACTGACAATTTCCTCCCTTAAAAGGGAGTGTACAGTGGCTGCAAATACGTAACATATTTAATATACAATCTCTTCGCTTTCAAGAAATACAAGGCCTTAAAACTAGAGGCCTACATTTGCAGTTAGTGTTTCTTCACTGACCTGCCATTAGAAGAGGTAATGGCAGATTAAAGTGGTGTTTGTAACAACCACATGCCAAGAGTGTAAGATACTAAATTCACATAGGCAAGCAGCCAATACTGCCACAGTTGTCACTGTGATTATGTTGATGTTCTCCAGAGTGAGACTGTTGTCTTGGTGCCAAAACCACAGCCATTGCCAAAACACTGGCAGAGCTAAAGACTTCAGTCTTCTTTTTGGGAGCTTTGACAGAAGCAGCTGAAAGCTCATTTTCCCCCTGCAAAAGGGCAAGTGTCTGCCACACTGGCAAGTACTACAACTGGTGCATTTGTTCACATCCCCCACCCCCCCAATGTTTCCCATTTTCTTCCTTACTGCAATATAGAACCACAAGGAATAAAACAGAAACAAACAACAATAAGCAACTTGCTTGCCCCAACTCTTAATTCTACCTTTCCATCCTGTGAGATCAAGCCAGGATTCAAACCCCAAATACTGTTAAAAGCAAGAAGTCCAGCTCAAAAATCACACCCTTTATGGCTGTGCCGGGTTTTTAGGAGGGAAGAGGAAAAGATGACCAAAAGATGACTTACTCCTCTGAATTAAAGTGGAGAAATATTTGTATCTGCTCAAAATCAGTGTAAAAACTATACACCTTTCTTCTCTGGCATGAGAATGTTTTTTTCTCAACAGAGATTGATTCAAAGCTACTGAATTTCTCTCCAAACTCCAACCATCTATTCATATATACAGAGATAAGGGGAAGAAACAATATTAAGACCATCTTTATAAGCACACTGAAAAAAACAATAATACCAGCTCCTGCATAGCTAAGCACATTGATCTTACCACAGCTTTCACAGGACACTGCTTTCCTGCCCTCTGTTACTTTTTATTTTAATGAGGGGATCTAATGCTCATGGAATGACACCAGCAATGAGGAGATCCAGGAATAGAGTGGGCAGGTGTTGCACACAAGTTTTTTCCACAACTCTGCCAATCAACCTCAAGCCTGACTCATCTTCTCTCATCATTGTGTTTTCCTGAAACAGAGATTAACTGCTGTGCCAAACTGTACAGTGTAAAGCTCCGCTAGGAATTTGAATGACTGTAGACAAATTTTCCCTATCAATGACTCCTAACTCAAAATCAGTACTGTGAGAGCTTGAAGATAGGAGTGAAAGATTGAAAAACAATAAACTTCTTATAAAAATTACTCCACCTATTAAAATAATTTCTGCAAAACAAAAGAGGAGGACATTCATCCCAGCTCCAAGAAAACAAATACCCTTTTTAAGACTTAAGAAGGCTTCTTTCATCTCTGTGACAATACCTAAACAGCAGGTGCTTTTAAATCAAACTGTACAACTAAACTGTGTTAGGAATTTCACCATTCTTCTGCAAGAGCTAATCCAAAGTGCATCTGTCAATTAGCAACATCTATTTTTCGTTCATCACAAACTATTTTAAGGACAGTGTTGGAAGGTATTCAAAGAATGGCAAAAGGAGCCAAACAGCATTTTTACTGTTGCAATTTCAACACTTACAAGCCTGCATATCAGCCTAAAAGTAGAAGAGTTGTGAGCCAGCCCAGAATACTGTTTATCCATGATTAAGCATCCACTGTGAGGTGTTAACATGGAGAGGCCTATAAGAACTTGACTTTGTAAAGACAAAATAAAGGCTTCTTATTTGAAGTAGCAGTTGAGTTATTTATGCAGTAAACAGCTTACAGCAAGTGCCACTTTCAAGTTCCTGCAAAAGTTTTTTTTCCTCCTGTAAAACCCACCTCAGGTTATTTCCTCAAAGCGTCCGACACTGTGATGGATGTGAAGCATGTGAAGCATGCAGAGAAGCAAAGACAAATTTCAAGAAGCATTTGGCAGAGAAGAAGTTATTAATGTAACTTAATATATCATTTAACAAAAGTAGCCAGGATAAATTTTTGATGTGTGGCAAGCATTTCAAACAGTCTGACTTTTTCATGAAGGTCACAGTGTCTTTCAGGGTAAGGGCATGTGCAGAAGCCCTTATACACAACCTACTGCACAGTTAAGACTATGTACTTCCAGGGTGTCACATACAGCCAACAACCTACATGCCTGCTCTTACTCTGGTGTAAGTGTCATGTATGTTGAAACAGCTCTCCCTTCAGTGCAAGCTAAGCTGGCTGCTTTGTTCTTACTTTGGGGAGCCAAAGAGTAAGAACAACCTCAGGTACAACAAAGCAGCTGTTCTACCATAAATTCACTTCACATAGTAAACTTTATCACTGGTCCACACTTGCACTGTGGCATTTTCCAACTGCCATTAATTCAGGTTTCATGACACCTTACACTTAGTTTAAGTCTTCTGAACTCAGTTATGTTCAAAGACTGCAAAAGAACAGCAACTCATTAAAGTTTCATATATGCTATACAGACAGAGCTAGGAAGATTGCTAGTCTTAGCAGGTAATTCTTTGGGTATATGAGAAAAAAAGAAAGAATCTTGGCAGGGGACCTGCCTTTTGTTAAGGACGTGAATAAGGACAGAGCCAGCAACATTTTTCTTTACTACAAAGCAATTATGATGGAAATTAAAATTACAAAATATATTCCACAGGGTTGTTCATTCTCTGGAATCAGCAATCTTTGCCTGTTCTCAGTATCTTTCTTGTATTCATTTTGAGTTTCTTTCACAATTGCCTGCAAAGCTGCCTGAGTTTTGCAATGGCTGTGCAAGGCCTTCATCTAGGTTGACAGACATTTGCAAACTCCTTTGATAAGCTGCCATTTCCCTCTCCCTACCCCAAGGAGAAGCATCATCAAGGGTCCAAGTGGGACCCCACAAATGGAAACAAGAACAGGAGTCTGGCAGAAGCGTGTAACACCGGCAGGCTGAGTTACTACAAGGGGGACCAGACAGTCCCAGTCCTGGCCCTGACAAACAGCCTCTTTCACAGCTCAGCCAAGATTTCTCCATGGATCTGAACAATATGGGAAACTAATTTCCAAGATGTTGCCATGCTGAGATCATTAATTGTTAAAAGGCAAACGTGGCTGGGTGGTGAGCCAGGAGTGCTCTTTATAAGCACCCGTGCCAGTGTAACTAGACAGGTTGCATCTCCCTAGAGCTGGTGCTGGAGCAGGAGTAAGGAGAAAACCATAAATGGTGATACTGCCTTCTAATTCATTACAGCCCAGCAGTGATGCTGTGCCAGTCATTTACAAAGTGAAGGTTTCCAAGAGCATAGCAACAACACACTTCCTCCCTGAAATGATTTGTATTATTATTCTACTTTACCTTAATTTCACATATAATTGATCTAAATGTAAAATGAGATTTCATTTTTCCAGACATTTAGTTAATAAAATTTTATTTACTAGAAAAATACATTCTTTCTAATTTAAGGCAACCCCTTCTAAATAACTTTTAATTACATGGGTATTTGTGTTCCATTATTATTCTTCTGAATTTGATGGCAGTATTATAATTGTACCAAGTTCTTTCCTAAAGAGAACGCCGTTTTGTTTCTCTTTTTCAGCTCACTATGCCCCAAAGCTATCCTGCAGAAGTCTCTTAATGAATTTGAGTGAAGCAGTAAAAACACGTTCTCCGTGAGAACATTTCCAGCAAACTGTCCTTTACAACACTCTTATTTCTGCCTGGAGATGCAGAGATAAACAGATGGAGCCGTCTACAACAACCTCATGAACACACACTACTGTCTTTATGCTTTTAGATAATCTGCCCTGTCTATGTGCCAGAAGCAAAATTAAAAATAATAAAAGATTTTTTAAAAAAATCTATTTTCCTTTCAAAGACTCCAAGCCATGCTGTCACACAGTTACTTAAAGATCTCCTAGGTGATTTCACCTTTCTCCAGGCCAAGCTTATTTAAGTTCCAATTTAGACACTGGGTCTTTTTATATCTTTGTTTACAGAAAGAATAATCCTCTATTCTACTCTTACTCTACAGATGCAAAATCCTACATAAAAGGTAATTATTCCACCCTCCAGTATTTCTTCTATAAATTGCAGGTGTTAAATATGCTAAGTATCATAATGTAATGACTGGTTTTCTAGAGCCCAAATCATTTTGGCTGAGTCACCATCCCTGGAGGTATTATACCTGTAGGTATAAGACATGTAGATGTGCTTAGGGACATGGTTTAGCGGTGGGCTTGGCAGTTTTAAGTTAATGATTGGACTTGATCTTAAAGGTCTTTTCCAATTTAAATGATTCTATGCAACTAATTTCCATGAACTGTTTCTAGAAGTTCTGTACCTTTCTTAAAGTGATGACCAAGGTATAGTATTTTACCAGGGGCTCACCAAAGCTATGTTTAGTGGAAAAATCATTTACTACTTAAAATATGTATTTCAGTCTTTTTAGTCACAGTACTTGTTATGAGGTCAAAGCAGATGTCTATGAAGAGGCCTGTATTTTCCTGAACCTGTTTGGTATCATCTATGGTTTACACTGTTTCCCACAGAAGCAACTTCTCTTAGCTTCATAAGCCTTAAACATAGCCAATTCTTACATACCTTCACTTCTGCATGAGGAACTGGCACCTCCAAAGGAGTCTTCACGCTACTAAGCTGAGATACCTGTTTGAGCCTTTGGTGCACCTACAGTAGCATTTCAGTTCAAAACAAAAGTGTGTTTTTAAAGCAAGTCCGGGTCACAGGCTGTACGGAATGTCACAGCCTGGCACTGGCAACAAATGACAGAGACTGGAACAGCTGCATGCGATGTGAACAGGTAGATGATCTCCTCTGTAGCAGAGTTACAAGAGGAAGTGGAAAGGCTGAGAAGCATCAGGGAGGCTGGGCAGGAGATGGACTGGTGGAGCCAGACTCTGCCCTCCCTCAAACAGAAATGGGAGCAACTGTCAGAAAGTACCCAGGATCAGAGAGACCCTGCCCCTGTCAGACCAGAGGCAGTAGTCTCTATGGAGGGAGTGAATGGAGGAAAGTTCATTGTCATGGCAACAGGCGAACTCCCTCCTTGCCCACCTCACCCCCCAGTGCCACGGAAGAACAGATATGAAGCCCTGGTCAAGAAAGACCAGCCAAATGAGGATAGTCAATGAGCAACCTACACCCGAGATTTGTTTGCCATCAGAAAAGCTTACTGCTCATATCACAACAACACCCACAAGAAAAAAAGGAAGGGTTGTAGTTGTAGGCAACTCCCTTCTGAGAGAAACAGAGGGTCCAATAAGCCAGGCAGACCCTTCTCACAGAGAAGTTATTCAACATCTTCATCAATGACCTGGATGAAGGGATGAAGTGTACCAGGGTCTAATCTTGCTCTTAAGAAAATCACAGTTGCTCAAGTGTAACTGCACCAATGCATTAATGAGCACAATATACTATGGCATTCTTGGAAAGGTGGACAGAATGGGAAATTCTTACACAGCACGAATAAACATGATTTTGCTGTTCACACCACTAGTATTTTCCTGCTTTCCTTCCAAATAATTATGGTTAAGACCTTCCATATTTCTATGGCAGACTCCATATTTGATGCCAGCTATAAACAAATCAATGCATTTCATTCTTTCCTCACAGTTTCTTCATGAGGTTTTCACAGTATGAACTTGTGACAAAGATCGTCATTATTTTTATACAAGAGTGGTGAGGACAGAAGCTTTTTATCTATTGTTGCCACTTCCCATGGTGGGCTCCAGACTACTGTTGAACTGCTGAGAATACAAATGGCTATTCCAAGTTTCTTCTAATTTTCCACTGCCTCTTAAGCCTTGCCCTATCACACACTTGCCTAAGGAAGCCATGCCAAGTTGCCGTGGTAGAGAAAACACATAAACATGGAAAAGTAGCAGCTTGATGCTAAAACAAATATCAAAGAATACCAAAACATGGGAAAAAAGTAGAGAACATATTGCCTCAGTATAAGATGGCTGAAGATGAAGTCTGCCCTGGTTACTTGCAGTGACTTCTTCCAATCTCTAACAAGACTTGGTGGAATTCCTCAGAGCGCACACAGACCTACAACCCTGGAGCTAATCACAGCACTTCCACCCTTGGCCTACTGTTATTTTGTTAAACTCTCGCATAAGTGATTACAGAAGGAGAGCAGGATTCATGTTTATTACCTGAATTGTCTGGTAAACTGAAGGATCAAATCCTTTAACAGTCACCTCCCGGAAAACCCTTGGCTCCAGTTCTTCTTTGGTCAGGTCACAGTGATATATAATACCTAAAATAGAGTGCAAATTTGTCAGCTTAGCATATAACCATCATGGAAAGGATGCTGGTTTAGGCAGTGTGATGGATTGATGAATGGCAAAGGTAACCTAGCAGGGTGAAAAACAGTAGCTACAAACATATTCTTTCAGTTAATAGATAATTTATCACATACATATATGCCCTTCATCCAGGATGGGTGGAAAGGCTTTCTGTACAGAAAGAGTAATTGTCACTGCCTATACAAAGCCAGGTATCCAAAGAGGGTTAAGCAAAATAGAATAAAGACTTGATTTCATACTGAGAATGATAATGTTGAAAGAAAGAAGTATAAAGTCAATTTTAAGACATCTCCTCTAGAGCCACTAGACTGAGAATAAACATCAAGAATTTCACTCAGGTCAACATTCTTTTTATGATAAACAATTCTGAAATTAAAATTCAAACAGAGCCTCGGATAATAGAAAGTGCTGAGCATCCACTTGAAATTGCATCAGACTAGCATGGGTTACCTACGTAACTGAACAGAATTTCATCTTGTGAAATTTATTTTACATCCTGATCTTGCAGGTTTGAAGGCAGCTTCACTTGCTAGAGTTGCACCTAGGATTGCCAAAGGATTTGGAGCATCAGAAAATTTATGTCTGTAAGCAGTACAGAACTTCTAGGTTGCAGCAGAGGCAGAAATCACAAAGACTAGCAATCTAGACACTATGCAAATGTGCAATTAGCCAATAATTATTTTGCATTTAGACTTTAAATCATAATTCTTGTCATTCAACCCTAAGAACATTCAGGGATGTGCCATACAGGGTGACTATTGTTGTTTGCAAACTGATTAATGTACTACAAAACCCTAACATTTATGAATATACTATAGATAGATACATATGATACATTAAACTAAGCCCAGCATTAACTACTTTGTTTTTCTGCTTTACAACAAGCTAATCTCTGTAAAATTTTAAACATATATTAGGGAAAAAAGAACACTAAAAGTTAACACAACAAGCCCTCTACAGGGATCCTCAATGGAATAAAATTAAACAAGGTGGACAGGATTTAATTGAAATACTGCTGCACTGTGTATATTTTGGATAATTACTTCTGGTTTCCTGAAAATCTTACAGAGGTTATCGCTATAAAAAATTATGTTGAAACATGAAATGATGAGGAAATATACCTGATACAAAGCACTTGCCTCATTATATCACCCTCAATGACTGTAAAAAATCACAAATATACAGATTGGCAAAGGAACGCAGATGAAAACCAACATTTCTGTAACTGAGAAATCCTGTTTCTGTAATGGTGAATAGGGGATTAAGAGTGGGACCAACTCTTATCTCCTGGGAATTTTTTTTCTTCATTTGCCAACAAGTAACTTGGAAGCCTAATGCAGGGTGACAGGTGCAAACAAGCATTAAAAGCAGCATTTCCCTTAAAGATTGGGATCCAGAAAGTGCTGTGAGAGCACAAAAGGAAAGCACACCAGGCAGTAACAGCCAGAGCAGTCATTTGACATATATACTGCCATGCAAACTGGATAATGTCTTGGCAAACATTACAGAGCGAGCAGGCAGAATAGCTGCATATTAGGAAACCACACGCTGAAGTATAAGCACAGTCACAGACTGTGTTTCAGGAGTCAGTCAACCTAGTGTTACAGTAACATGAAATTGAAGCCCCTGGTACTGCATCTCTTGTTCTATTTTTAGTGGTAGAGCAGTTAATATCCAAAACCACAGTTATGTTGAGACCTACACTCTTCCACTGGGTGCTAAATAAATGCAAAACACTGAAGTACTCACCCAAGTGTCTAACTGGAATGGACAGCAGGAATAACCATATTTTTACAAGGAACAGCAAAATTATTTTTATGGTTTCAGCATCTATGGTTTTAGAACTGATTTATTTATTGTTTCATATAAACATTTACTATTACCTTTATTGTAGGTATTAAACACCAGTATGTTAATCTGTTTCTCATTAGAACAAAAATAAAACAGTGCAACTTTTTTTGTGCAAAATGTACTATTTCTAGTAGTAAAGATGGCAGATTTATGTTAATCGAGGACCAGCCCCATACCTTTTATCTGGTTATTCCATTGATAGGGCAAATGGAGGTTGCGCACAAATTAAAAAATACCTACACACCTACCTAAAAATACCTCCCTGGCCTGCTTTCCTCACCCCTTCCTTATTCTCAGTCTATCTCCATTTCTTCTCTTGCTCTTTCTTCTAGATTCCAGGTTGACCTGCATCAGCTAACAGAGTTACACCATGGCAAATTCTCTCTAGATGTTAAGCATGTGGATGAAATGGAGAAAAAAAACCCAAAAACCTTCCTAAGCAACCAGCAGGCAGTGAGAGCAGTCATTGCTGGCTGGCAAGCCACAGATCTCTGGCTCTTCCCTTTCATATGTTTAGCAGATACAGAGACTCCACTTGCTCAGCTGAGATGAACAGTGCAGGCTTCTAAGACTGGCTGCCTCAGTTCACTGTTTTGAATCACTTAAAATTACTTGTCTTGGAATCCTGACTTAGGATCCTGCTGCCTCTGCCAACCTGTTGCAGAGGGGTGAGATTTAGGTCACTTAAAGAATTGTTAAGGATATTAGCAAATGTGATTTTTAATATAATTTGTAAAAGCACGACTTAGCAGAGTTCAATGGCAAGGTTCACTCTATTACTTACCGTGTGGAAAAAAGATACACAGGAAAATCAAGTTAGAATTGGGCTAGAATGATTTACACAGACACTGGGGATGAAAAGGGTAAGGGAGGCCCTCCGATTGAATGATGAGGTTCAGAACGGCCCCTCTTGTTTTCTAAACTTCTCAGAGAGGAGTCTAGGTATGGCTGGATCCAAACTTAGTCCCAGACTTGGTCAATGGTTTACCTCTAAGGAATTTGGTACATAGAGTACATCAGTGGTATTGATTTAATGTGCTATTATGGGTTCTGTCTAACTTTGAGGTAACAGCAATTTAAGGTGTATTAACACTGTTAGAATAAATCCTAAGACTAGACTCTATGATTTTCTAGCAATACACAGTAACTAACAATCTGTTATACCCAACACAGAGACTTAGCTAAAGATTCAGCAAAGTTTCCTGAATCAAACTGCGTGCGCACACAGATACAGAGGCTAACCTATGATGATGATGTTTCTTTCTCTGCAAATTATACTGAATTTTTGGTGCCCAATAATCTCTGAAACCTCATGGAATACCAATTACAGTGAATTACTCACTTTTCTTTCATTGGCATTTACCAGCAGATCATCTTTGACCTTTTCTTTTTTGTTGGCATTTGTCAGCAGTTGATGAGAGTTACATCATGAAAACTACCTTGAACCTTGCAAAAATCTACTGAGAAGCATCCCAGCTTGGGGGCAGACACTGAGTCACAGCCCACTGTGATCCTGGGGAGGCTCAAAGGACCTCACTTAGGATCCAGTATTTATAGGGTTGCAAGATGATGGTCAGAACTTTTTCATTGTGGCCATTATTCTAGTCAGGGAATCTTGGCACCTTTCAGAGTGGGCCACGATCCTGGCAGGAGGAGCTGCGGGTGTTTCCCAGGCACCAGGAGATTCAGGTGTGGTTAAGGAGTGCCTACTCCTTCCAGCTCACTGTGCCTGTACCTAGGACAAGAAAGTACCAGATTGTTTCAACTCACTGCTCCAGTAGGCAAGATCAGAAAGAGACAGATTGTCCCAGCTCACTACACTTCTAACTAAAACCAGAACAAAGTTAGACCTAAATGCAAGAGTGTCCTCAAACTCTTCTCCAGTTGCAATGGCTGCAAGGATCTGCATATTGTTTAAATGTATGCTTAAAAGAGGAACTAGAAACACATCTTATTTCTGTCACATAAACGGTAAGATAATAATAGGAAATTCATCACAATTCTTACCTGATAAGCTTGAAATAATTCTGATAATTTGACCAAACCCTTCCTAGCAAACCCAGCAAACCTATCAGAACTATTAAACAGCTATTGTGCAATGTGGCTGTGCTCTAACTGAAACAGAGCAAGAATATATGCCAGATGCTATAGGAACATTTTTGATAATCTTATGATTCACAATCACTCACAACTCTGGAAGAAGATAGAGGTTCTGGAGCCTATCTCCCTTCTCCATATTTGAATCTTGTCCTGCATTAGCTATTGATTGTTTGGGCCATGAAGAAAGACTGACAGACTGAAAAAAAGAAGACATTTTCTTGTCATATACTAGCTTGACAATTACACAGGAACTCCCTCCACGTTAAAAATCCTGGAATACTTTTTGGTGTGCCACAGGTGTTACAGAATGCTTTGGATAGCTCTGGCTTTGCAGAGCTGTACAAAGGATTCCTACAGCAATCCAACAACACCAAGTGTTGTAAGAACAGATACCAAGGATGCTCTAACGAGGCTCTGCATAAATGAATCACAAGGCTGTCAGAGAAAGAATTGTTATGACCTTTATTAATGCTCTTCAAAATTGTGATGAAAATCACATTAAATACATGAACAATTGTCTTCAACAGAATTTGTAAACTTGTATCTTGCTGGATGAAGCAAGAGCTGCAAGAATGCTACAATTTCTAGTGCAAGCCAGTCTGCAATAATTCTTTAATGCGGGTCTCTCACCTATTAGTAGGCGTATTATTTAGACTTCATGGATCAAATACTGGCACATTTTCAAGTGCACAGCTGGCACTTACTACATGGAGGAAGCGGTTTTATCTGCATCTTGGAACACTTAGTAACTACTAAAAAACAGAAAAGGAGAGCAATATTGCTACCAGGAAGAGGAATAATAACTAAAGGAAAAAACAACCTTACCTGGAGATAAAAAGGAAGTAAACTGATAGAATATTTCAGTGTCCTTCTTTTGGCCACTATATCCCACAATACTGCCAACTTCTAGGGGGAAAGTCTTGAGATGTGCACCAGTAGCTAGGTCATGAAGTTGCAGGATATTCTTCACATCGTGCAGATAGCACAAAACCAGGAAGTTGGACCTCACACAAGCAACCCATTCTGCAGTGTGGAAAAGGAAAACAAAGCCACAGAAAATACAGTATAAAAAAAACCCCAGTAAATGAGAAAACAATCAGACATAATCTGATTCTAAAATTCTTTAGCATACCTAAATATGTATGTCAAAATTTCTGACATGCGTTGAACTTAACTCTGAAATCTTTAGAAGATACCTGCTTTCTGAAACAAGAAAAGTGAACCCAAAAGTAAAGGCTGACATTCTTTGGAATGAACTGCTTGAAGCTAATTTATTTATATACAGGAATAAAGAATTGCTTAACCAAGATGCTTATGCATCAATACTGCTCTTAAGTATCAAGAAACCCAAGCAAAACATTGATCTTTGCCAACAATACTTATGGAAATGCATGAAAATCAAAACAATTGTTATGATTTAGACGAAAGCTAAACTAATAAGAACAAAAAGACGTGATCCTGTATTGTACATTAAACTATAAAACCTAGAAGTTATTATTCATTTTGGTTTTATTGCTGAGGATTTGGGAGACTGTTCTCATAAGCAAGCTCTACCAGATGTAGAAAAAAAAAAAAAAAAGGGCTATTCTGAGGTGATGTCCTCAACATGCTGCCTTTTTTGTTTGTTTGTTTGTTTTTTAAAAAAACCCAGAAAGTGAACTCAAGAAGGGAATGCTGTTAAACAGCACTCTTGGTAGTAGTACCAGGATACAGCACAGTGAACTCAATCTGGCAAAAAGACTTAAGTACAAAGCGCTCATTTCTTTTATGCCTCTCCTGGCAGTCCTGGGCCCCTGCAAATCTGCCAGCTCAGCTGTGCAGGAACGAGAGCTTCTGCTTCACAGAACCTTTCACATTCTGAGTTTGTTACTCAGAACAATTACCAGAGATAGGTGAACTTTTTCATGGAATGTGAATTTTTTAAGTTGGACTTTAGAAAATCCAAACTGCTTAAAAAAGGAAAAGGTCTGGGCTGGCAATTTCTACAAAAGTCCCTGACCATCTTACTTAGATCCTCATCTTCATATCCTGGGAAGTGTAGAAACCCTTCAGGGCTCCAGTTCACCCAGAAGAGATTACCTAACATATTCTCTTGTCTCCTGTGCCATTGGCTTTTAGATCTTTAGTAACAAATCTATTTATCTACTCATACAGACAGGAAAAAGATTGAAACCTCTTCATCTCTCTTCCTATTTCTGTCATTTAAGAAACCGGTTACCCCACTTTGTAACACAAGTATTTCAACTTTTTCTCAATTCACAAATCAAATAGAAACAAGACAAAATACAAACAAGATTGAAAGTCAAGAAAAAAAATATCTGGAAAGAGGAAACAAATGACTTTTTTTGTTGTTTGAAGGACTAGGTGAAGTGGTGATTCTTGTCCTCTCCCAACTATATATGTGCAACTTCTCCCTTGACAAGTCAGACTGAAAAACAAATCGTGGATAAGGCACCTTCAGTACCTTCTCTTATCTGCTAGAAGCAAAAAGGAAAATGATGGAATCAAATGAGCAAGAAAAAATCAGGTAGGACTGACAGGGGAAGGATATAATGTCAAAGCACCACTGTGGGATGGGCAGTTTAAAATATCAACATTAAAGGAAAAAAACAAAACAAACCAAAAACCCGCAAACAAACAAACACCACAACCAAAAACAACCAACAAACCAGAAGCAAGGCAAAATTAACTGAATTTCAGTTTTACATTATTTTATGTTATTCACATTTTAATATTACTTTCCAATTTCCCCCAAGTCCTATAAAATCAAATAATTTGAATTCAGAGTTGTACTGAAGACAGTCTTATAAATGCATCTTTGCACATTCATGTTCCAGAACAAAAGTTTAAAGTTTTATCATATGCCCCCTGCATTAAGGGCAACAAGCTCTTTCTGAATTGAAGGTCAAAACTCGTTATTCCACAACAATTAGCTAATTAGCTTCTTTAACAGTCCCTGCCTTCATATACAGATGTCTGTCATGACCGCCTAGAGCCTGAAGACCTTCAAGTCCTAATAGCTCAACAGAATCTACTTTCTATTTTGCTTTTTCCTGAAGAACCAGTGAAAATTTAGTACCAGGCTGACTTTCTAGACATAGGAATTTGTGACATGAACTCCAAATTAAAGTTTTACCACCCCCCTCTTCCCAAAGACCACTACTGGTATTTTTTTACCTCCAGGCATTCTAACTCCCTCATGAACTTCTAAGCCTAAATCTGAGTATTTTCTAACCAAAGCCGCAGAGTACAACACTAATTGAAATTTCAACCACGAAGCCATGACCTGACATACTAAGACACAGCAAACATAGCACTGTTTATAAATTAGTAATTGACGTGTAAGCTCTGGAATGACTTAAATTTCATAAGTGAGGCTGGAGAACAGATTAAACTTTGTAAATTTGATTGTTATAGCCAATTACATATTTTGAAATATAGAATCATCCTTGGCTGTACGAACAAGAATATGCAGTAATTTAAAATATTTATTACATTTTCACTGCACAAGTCTGCCAACATTCACATGTGTAACTGGGTTAAACAATATACAGATTAAAAAAATAGTAAAAAATTGCATCCCTACACCATTTCTGCCTGCAGAAATAACTGCTCTGCAATAAGTAAAAGATCCCATGAACTCCACTGGTATTCTCAGAAACATCTGTAACTAAAATGTCCATTCTTACTCTTAAAACTTCCTGACAAAAGTTTCACAAAGTGGATTACAGACACTCTCAGAGCAACTTCAAATATATGCAATATGTAGTTTTGCTTCAACAAAAATACTACTTAAGCAATCTTTGTTTTAAAATTAAATTGCAATGACCCGTAATTCTTCAGTAATCCTTTGATGAAGCATTGCAGTTTAACAGAAATTATCATTAAAAATCAAAGGACATTATTACTTCGACTTACATTTTAAAGAGATATTACTCTTTTATTAAAAAGATTCAACTGCCCAGGGGTAAGGCTGCTGGCTTACATGGGGATTCCTGCTACTGAAGAACTTGCCTAGAAAGCAGCAATATTAACTCTCCATCACATCTTTGGTTTACAAATTAGATGCTCTTAGCAAGGTGAAGATAACAGAAGATGACACAAATTGTTTTACAAACATTCCATGAGATTTGGAAACAGGTTTGGTGCGTTGCTAGCTGCCTCCAAAACTTACAGTAATGGAAGCTACAATGAAATGCAAAAAATCTAAACAGTGCAAAACACTGAAACAGACTTGAAAGAGCAGGAAAATAAAATACAAAAAGACACTAAGAACAAACACTCATATACACAGCAAGCTAAAGCAATGCTGAATTATTAACGGGAGCTGTTTTTTGAGTGCAAGCTGAGACTCTGTTACTGCCATGCTTGGCCCTGAGAACTGGTTGAGTTCACTGCATTAGCAGTCAGCCTCCCTGGCTTTGCTTATGCTTTGCAGAACATTATCCTGCGTGTCTCTGTACTTCCTGGAAGCTTCTAAGATTGTGTGCTTGCAAATGTCACTTGTCTAAAAGCTAAGCCTGACACCATTGCTGTAGGCTCCCTTTATAGACAACAGGCAGAATCATAAAATTGATCAGGTTGGAATAGACCATCAAGTTCAACTGTTAACCCAGCAGTGCTAAGTCCACCACTAAACCATGTCCTTAAGTGCCACATCCACGTGTCTTTGAAATACTTGC
The DNA here is from genome assembly GCA_024611175.1 of Megaceryle torquata. Classification (NCBI taxonomy): domain Eukaryota; kingdom Metazoa; phylum Chordata; class Aves; order Coraciiformes; family Cerylidae; genus Megaceryle; species Megaceryle torquata. The sequence goes on along the minus strand of JANIJG010000537.1, from coordinate 91,286 downwards.
AGCGATGGTGACTCAACCACCTTCCTGGGCAGCCCGTTCCACTGCTTGACAACCCTTTCTGTGGGGAATTTTTTCTTAATATCCCACCTAAAGCACCCTAGCACAATTTGAGACCATTTCCACAATAAGTACCTTTAGAATGCAGTTCTCCCAATTATATTGGATACCCTGTTCTGGGATACTGTCAATTGCTTACTGAGCAGTTTCACTCACACAAATACATTTTTTTAAAAGCTAACCATCCAAGACTTCTCCAATGTATAGGGTAAGTTTATTTTCAGTTAATATCAATGAGCAGAGCAGTTATTCTCACAGTTACACCTAAATTTACTGATCTCCAGCATACTTACAGTCCACCTACTTACAACACCCATCAGGCAAAGTATTTTACTAAACACATAGAGGTTGCCTTTTCCAACCTGAGCCTCTAGGCTCAGGCATCAAAGAAAGATGGACACACATGAGGGCATTTGTAGGTACTGAAAACAGGTGTGAAGAATTATCCTTAGTACTGCCCATTTCTCTCTGAAGATGACAGTGACTACCTTGATGACTACAGCAGGTTACATACAGTTCTTCAACAGCTAAATATGCACTACAGGAATTGTACCTCTTAGCAAGACTTAGAAAATTGAGTTCATCCAGCTCTAGAATTTCTAGCTCAACCTTTTGGAAATTCATATACTACTACTTTCCAAAAACTCTTTTATTTTGACAGCTTTCATTAGTAGCAAAAGCATGCCACTAACTTGGCACCTGCAACATTCAACAGTCTTGAATCCTCACACCGAACACCTAAGCCACTAACCTTAATTACTCAGAACAGTTGTGACCTTTCATTTCTGCAGCAGCAGCTACAGCATATTAAGTGTCCAACTGTACAAACACATTTTGACAGATGCAGACTGAAAAGTTGATGGAGAACATGCCAGGCTAGAAGAGCTAGACAGTCATAATCTGCAGCAGAAACTGCTGAATTACTTGTTGTACAATGCGCTTGTGCATCCACTCAACAAATGAATATATTTCAATGGACCATCAAAGCTTTAGCTGGAAAATAGATCATCATTTTGGTTTCTTTGCTCATGACAGACTGAGACCATAAAGTCCAACGTCCCTGCAGATTAACAGGTATGAATGCTGATCTCAATTAAAATGAGCTGTAACCACTGCTCAAGGATACTTTTGGGTAGACTTGCAAGTAAAGCATGAGCAATTCACAGAGTAAAACATGAATCATTCTCAGACGTGAGTAAATGTTGATGATCCCTCACAACATAAAGCACTTGTCTCTGAGACTCCATCCTCAGTGACAACCTGACATGTTTAAGTTAATGAAAAAGCAAATCTCAACAAGTAAAGGATTTTGTACGCCACATTCTTTCAGTATGAGACACACAAATGAGACACAGACTTGGGGGCGGGGGGGAGGCAAAGCTCTTCTGAAGCTGCAAACATCAGGTGTAATGCTTCCTTAAGTAACCTGCAGTCTTTAATCAACTGTGACTGATGTAGGTTTTCCATGGTAAACAGAGTCACAAAAGCCCTACCAAGGGAGAAGAATAAAACTTTCAGTCAGGGACATACATCTAGACATCATGTCCCCACATTACCAATGGCTGGGGAACTCTAAGTGCCTTGGCCAGATCTTAGGGAGTGCTTTTTGTTGCTGGGAAACACTGGAGCTAAGCCACATCCCACTTAGTTTCAGTAGAAACTTATCAACCTGGCTGTTTGTGTTGCAGTCAATATCCTCCCCTCTGCCCCACTTCTGCAGTAGCTGTCTCTGCAGGGCACTTCCTCTGTGCTATACCCAGGAGGTCACACGACTGCTCCTTAGAACAGTCACACAACCCTTCACACGCTTGCTTTACAAGCAAAACTCACAAGTGCGTGAGAATACGCTGAAAAACTCCACAGGGTAATGGAGCACACAAGCTTCCCGATGGCCAAGATGAGCGCGAGGGATTACTCACAACCATGCACATCCCTGTCATTCCTGATCAACAATTTTGTGGTACTGCTTCCAGACGTTCCCTCCTGGCTTTGCTACAAGGCCAAAAGATACATTCCAGTCACCCTAACTCCCCTCCCCAAAACTCTTAAGCATTTGTGAATCAGCTAGCAGGTATGAAGAAAAACACCATTTTTCACTTGAAGCACACAGAGGGAAGGGAACCATTTTACGTGCTCTGAGTTTAAGTGTGTGGGGATGTGTAGAAGGTACAGGAGCATTGGTAACTTTGCCCCAGCTTGTTATATGGCCAACTGACATTCAAAGAACTGTTCAAGACCACTCATATCATGTATGACATGTTCAGGAATATGTCTGTATTTCTCAGCCCTCCTTAGTCAAGAGATCTATTCTGCTTGCTTTCTTTTCATTGTCACAAGTACAAGGTTAGATAGAACTACTACTCTCAAGTTGCCCTGCTCTACACTTTTTTTTTTTGGGGGGGGGAGGTGTCACAGTTCTCAAAATTAAATATTCAGCCTTCTACAGACAGCAGGTTTATCCTATGCCTTAGAACTATGGGTTCAGTTTTTGTAGCGATCACTCTGAATTTAAAAGACATAGCTGCCTTTTAACTAATTCAGTACACCTACTTGCAGCTACGTGGTCCTTTGAAGCACCAGCTCAATGTTAGATGTGAATTTGTTCTATAGATACATTTTTAGACTACTTGCAAAGTAACACTTTATAAACAAACTCCAAAGTGGAGGAAACAAGTCTCATCACACCCCAATGTGTTCTGAGGCCTCCCTTAAATTTAATTTTAAAATAGCTATCATTTATTTCTTCCCCTCAGTGTGCAGAGTAGAAATCTAAATTGACCTCAATTCTGCGTGAAATCTCTGCTGAGAGTTGTAAAATGAGGTGTGTGTACAACCTCATTGCAGGAATATGTTTGTTTTTTCCCCTGCATTTCCCAAACTAGCTCAGTTCTGAGAACAAAATAGTCAAAGACAATTAAAAAAGTCTTTTTGAAGAATATGTTGAAGAAACCAAATGACAGTCACACCGTCTTGTAGGCATGAGTGTTTATTTTTTGGTTAGATTATATTAGCTATAGCATCTTCTCAAAGAATGCGTTATGATACTTTAGGGAATTTATCTTTTTGCCATTAGTAGACACAGGCAGAGCTTCCTAGATCTTAATCCTGAATTTATTATTCACAGATAAATCTATTTCTATAGGTGCACAGTGCAGCTTTTATGAAATCTACATGATGGCTGAAAGGAGGATCTGGGAAACTACAGGCCTGTCAGTCTGACCTTGGTTCTAGGGAAGATCCCAGAGCAGATCATCTTGAGTGCCATTATGCACCATATACAGAACAACCAGGTGATCAGGCTCCATCAGCATGGGTTTATGAAAGACAGGTTCTGCTTGATGGGCCTGATCTTCTTCTATGACAAGATGACCTGCCTAGTGGACGAGGGAAAGGCTATGGATGTTGTCTACCTACACTTCTGTAAAGCCTTCGACACTGTTTCCCACAGCATTCTCATGAAAAAACTGGCTGCTCATGGCTTAGATGAGTGTATGCTCTGCTGGGTGAAACAGCTTAGTGGTGGACTTGGTATAGTGTTAATGGTTGGACTCGGTGATCTTAAAGGTCTTTTCCAACATAAACGATTCTATGATTTTATGAAATTGAATCTAAGTTTACATACAGAAATGAAGGCGGCTATTCACAGGCAGATCACACCAGAGTATCTTTATATCCCAATAAAGCACACTTGTGACCTATAGCATCGCTAACTAAAATGTTTATGAAGAAATTCTAACAGAGCTTAATCACATCCTGATAGAGTCACTCCCACACATATGTAAAACTGAACAAGCAGCAATACTCATTTACCCTTTGAATCACAGCTGTCCTAGCTTCTGCAGAAGGCGCTTCATTACACTGTCATCTCCAGATCACACAGAATCAAATTCACTTGACTGCAAGGTTTTCAAGACAATGAATTATTAACTGCCTCCTGCTATAATTATATCTTTCTAAACCAAATTTTGGAATGATTAAAACAACATGACAGAGGCTGGCTTGCTTGCTGACTTCACCAAGTGAAGAAGTGGGGATTTTTATTTATTCAGGGCTACAACCTCCATAATAAAACTCCTTCATCTTGGTGCTGAGGTTACAACACTAATTTGCAAGAGTCTACCACAAAGGAGCAATTGAACAGTTCAAACTTACTTTGCTCTAGTACTAAGATCTACTTGTAATTTGTCTTATGGAGATACTTTCATTTCTTAATTTAATTCAATTCCTTTACATACCACTCCAAAAAGCTAGAGACAGAGCGCATATATAGGATTGCCTAGTCTGGCTTCCCATTCAAATACAATAGAAGCTTAATGACATACAGCAGACTCCTGAAAGTCACTCTGATGGTTTTATATGACAGATTATGTTTGTCTTCAAGTGTTTAAGAGCTGAATTCCTCTTGTGTTTTCAGTCTGAAAAGGCAGTGCCTTCAGCAAATCCATTTATCTGAACTTTCAGTTTTCTAAATGCAGGATTTTTTCTGTTTGTATAGTCCAGGCTGTCATCTATAGTCCTTAATGAAGTGTTGCATGCATTCTTTTTTTTTTTTTTTTCGCATGTGCACAAACATGAACTTAGCACAACCGTGCCTTTAAAATGAAAAATTGGACTTGAGCTAAACACTGGTGTAGTCAAAAGCAGATGTGGCCTTTATCTTACTGTGAAGGAATATATAACCAGAGCCTATATAGTCACTGGTGAAAGCTCCTTTTGCTGCCTACATCTCCGGTAAATCCACAAATTGTAACCACCTTTTATGTCAGTCACATGCTAGACACCACCTCTAAGTCATTTCTTCGACTTAGTCCCACTTTACAAACTGCTGTTCCTCCTAACTTAAGTATAGCTTCACAAACTCTCAGCAAGTTCACGTGCAATCAGAAATCAGACTTGGAAGAAATTTTTTACTTACACCTTTTACTTATATTGTCTGCTTAGGACTTGAAAGATATTTCATTTAAGATGCAGATGGCTCCTGATCAGTGTTCACAATTTTATGAAAACTGTGTCTCATCAAGCTCCAATTTGCTACTTTTCTGTTTACCAAAATTCCTGCAGTGACCCCAGTCATTTGCAGCTTCACTACAATTCTGGGTGTTCTTGGAGTCACCATTTATGACACACTGTGGATGTACCTTGTCTAGGCTGTGGCAAAATTCATGCAGGATGCATCGTGAAATGCAGCCAGAAATGAAGACTATTTCTTTTTTTTAGTTGACTTTAAAGGTAAGGTCTTAAGAGGAATTTGAAACAGTAGTCAAAGAGGTTTGTCTTAGTGAGGAAAGACAGAAGTTACTGTACATACACATATCAAATCACTCACACGCAGAGAATCCTACTCATTCTACAAAGCACCTATTCAACAGAAAAGTAGCAAACATGAATTAATGTGTATAAGGATGGATTAATAAAAAAAAGCAGAGTCTTTGATTAGCTATAATTATGGTAGTCAGATAAATCATTATTGCATCTTAAGCTGTATGGAGAACAGGCTACGTAAATGCACACAAAGACTGTCAAAAAAAAACAGTTCAAAGGGGGTTTAATCCTGTATTATCTAAAACTAATTGTAAGTTATAATACAACTCTCCCAACAATAATGGGATTAAAAAAAAATAGACCTTTAATTATATTAAAACCAAATACTTCTATTTTGAACTCACTTCTATGCTTAGAGAATTCCACGCTCTTCAAATTGCCTGAGGCTTGTTTTCAAGTGTAGTCTACTACTCTTAGCACAGGAACAACAGAAAATCCTGTCTCAAAATCTGACCAACTCTGTTCATAGTGTGCTGCACTACTGTCAGGTTTGCTCTTCCCCTTCTTTCTGCTTATGAAGCCCCTCTTGCTATAATCCCCAGCTGTCTAGTAAACATTTATTACACAGAAACGAAGCAGGAAAATACTTTCCTCACATTTCCTACAAACACAGAATTAAAACAAGGACAGATGAAGCAGCTTCACTATGGCCATACAGGATGGTCAAGAGACAAATGGATCCTGGATCTCTTGAGTCTCAGCATGTCTTTTAATTGCAAATCCTAAACAAAGTTTAAACACAGAAAAAAATTAAGAAGGTCTGTACAAGATCATTCAATAGATTGATAACTGAATTAATTTGAAAAGCCTAATAGAAAGTCTTTTACTTGACATCAACTCTTACCTAGAACATCTCTTTCATGTTCAGGGATGAGAACTTTCCATTTGGATTCTTCTGGGTCACTGAAGTCAATGTTGATTAAACGATAATTTGGAGAATGACGATTTGTCTTGAAAGTGAACACTGTTCCTTCATTGGTGATGTACTCATACTCAGCCTCAAAGTTATCTATCAGCTTCACCCATTGAAGAATTCCTGCAAGATCAAACATACAATGTAAACTCTTCAGCTCCTGAAACAAAACCTTTAATGCCTGAGGGTGATGTCTTCCTGACAATTGCTGTGGGTTCTTTCTTGAATGGCAGTGACCAGAAGCGGTACAGCTATGGAAAGGGCCAAATACATATGAAGTATTATGAACTTGAAAAGAATTCTCCAGATTAATGGGCTACTGTGGAAAACTGACAGTTCAGGATCATGTTAACATACTGGTTTTGAGGAATTTCTAGCAAAATGGATGCAGAATACCAAGAGAACTATGGCTAGCTTCACCCACTTTCATAAGGAGCTGCTATAAACTTCCTATGTTTGCTAGGGAGGTGTTTCTACCACACCGACTGCTGTGGAATGGAGCTCACAAGCCCCTGCTTCTACAGACTTCTTTGAACGAGGAGTCGCAGCTGAGCCACAAGACTCTGCACTAAGCTTTCAAACTCAATTTCTTTTTTAATAGCTTTTTTTTTTAGTTACTATTTAATTATAAAAGAAATGCTGCTTTCGTATTTTTTTTTCTTTCTGAAAAAAAAGATTTTTTTTTTTTAAAGTGGAACGATTTCCATTCTCCTTAAAAGCACAGAACTTCCCATGGAATACAAATGATGCTGTTTGAATGAATACAATAATCTTCACTATCAGGAATTTGCCTGTCAGTTCAGAAACAACATTCTTAAAGTGTTCTGGAGAAGCTTGTCACCACCAAAGGACAACTACAGACTGTTAGCTGTAGTGTTAACTTCACTGTTTCTGAAGAATGAAATTGCAGTTTCCCTATCAACATTTTAGAATATCACCCTCATTAGTAGAACTGCACTTCTCTCCAAGATGAATTGTCTGTTTACTTGCTCTATACCACAGTCATAGTATTAACTCAATCTGGAGCTGGGACTGAAAGACTCCACTACTTTTTATTGACATTTTACTGTTTTGCAATAGGTTTGGAGTCTAGTACCAAAAAAAAGCAGCAAGGCTAGATCAGATATGTAATATGCATGTTATACCTACAACCAAATATATCAACCAAAAACAGTATGAGAATCATACTTTAGCTATTGTGAAAAAACAGAATCCTTATTGGATGTGAAATTTAAACTTTATCTTAAAATAACATTTGGAGCACTCTCTGCCTCTTTCCTAAAAGTTGGTCTTTGCTTCTAAGTATAAACAAATAAACTATGCATAAATCTGTTCATGAAATTCTGTAATATGTGACAATAAAACAGCACTTCAGCTTATTTTATAATATTAAAAGCTGAGGAGAATAATGGAAGTAGAGCATAGCTGAGCTGTAGTTCCTGTAAGTTTAAAAGAATAATTGAGGAAGCAGCGAGACGGCTAATGTAATTTTAAACCCATTAAATGTAATAAAGAGAGTATAGCCAGGCCTAATACATTCATAAAGCTCGTATCTCTTAATTGCCATTTTGGTTTAAGGAAAACTTCCTTGTCTCTTCATGCAAAGTGATAGATTAGCCAATTAAATTTTACTTCTCATACTGCTGTAATACAAACTTTCCAGACAATCCAGTCAACTTAGTATCCTGTCTCTGAGTGAATCAGTTGCATGCTAAATCTTGATTTTTGCTGAGTTGTAAAGTTTTGCCCTTCTCAAGAGATTTCATACTGAAGAAAAATCCTGAGTCCCTCCAGTTGCTCAAAGTTCCACAGAGAAAACCTGCTTTGATGCCCAGTAAAACAAAGAAAATGCAGCTTACAGTGAACTGTGATATACACCAGGAAAACTGTTTTAAGATCTCAAGTCACATAAACAAGCATTTTGGTACATAAAAACTTAACTGTAGCATAACACTATAAAAATACTGGAACATCTCTATTTTAGTATCTGACAGAAAGAAACCATCATACTAAAGAACAAGACTTCATAAGAAGGAATCACCTGATTGTTGACAAAACCCCAGGTTTTTAAATGGTAAATGGGCACAATAACTGTACCCTTTGTGACTGCAACGGAAGTTGGATTCTGTGAAGAAAAAGAACTGTAATGTGACATCGGGGATTGACGTTGCCTTGCAACTCATTCACCTACTCCCAAATGAATGGCTAGTAAAAAACAAAGCAAGGGGGCTGGTATTCTACAGGGATACACTAAGTTCTTATTACAAAACAAGATCATTCATCCTGTTAAAGTAGATGTTATATAGTTCTTAGAAGACAAATACTGCAGCTGAATTACCTCTGAACCATTGTCTCACTGAAGTGGTTAAATACGCCAATATCTAGTCTAAATTAAGAGGTGGTAATGAGACAATTCCAGGCAGCTGAAAGAGATCATTACATCAGGTACATTCTCTACTGTACAGAGTATGTGCTGTAGTTTTCCAGTGAGAGGAAGAAGCCCTTTGCAATGAGCTATTAGACATAAGAGGGTACATCTTTATGGCTGGCTGCAGCTGATGCAGTTGTGGCCTGACTGAAAGGGATGTTCAAGCGTTGCCCTGGATCACTCTGCTTGGCTCTCTCCTTTGGGCTAGAAATAACCTGGAGACCAGCGTGGCCAGTTCACTGGGCACTAATACAGTTGAGATCTGATGGGGTGATGAAGACAGACATCATTCATGCCCTGGTCACATCAATGGCAGCACAAGGGAGGGGCAGGCCCGTGCAGCTTAGTAGTGTGGCACCGGCCCCTTGTCAGGCACTCTGGCCTTGCCACTGAGTTGAGCTAACACCTGATTACTGCCAAAGAGGAGTTTGTCCTTCATTGCATTACTCTTATCCTGCTATTTCTGTTTTGCTTATCTGCCCTAGTAGTGAGCTGGTTCAATGAGTTAAATGACTAAATAAATAAATGTGCTGCAAAATAGTTTTCTCTTTTGCTTCCTGAACCAGTTCACTGCTTGGACAGAGGAGTGCTGCTACATACACGGCAGCCAGTACGTGCCAGGCAGGGGCAGAGAGAGAGTGTGAAGAGAGGCAACAACATTTTTCATTTACAAAGCTGTAAGTTTGACTGCAGCAAAACTGCACCCTCCTGTTTTGCCCTCTTCTTTCATCAGTGCGTTTCCACCTTCATGCTTGGTTTGGCATTTGCCTGAGTCACTAGTAAAGATGGTTAAATTAGCTAACCTGGAAGAAAATTAGTCACTATATTACAGGGTTTTTGTTTTCCCATGACAGATGAGTGAGTACAATCACCTAACTAGGTCATATGACTGAAGTTGCTGACTGACTCAACAGAAGGGATGCTGTTAGATAATTCAGGAGCTTGGAAAGATAAATCATAGAATCACAGAATTATCAAGGTTAGAAAAGACCTCCCCGATCATCAAGTCCAACTATTTATTATCATGATTCAGCTCATTCTTCTTTTAAAGAAAGTAGTGGAGAAGGTAGGTCAAGAACTGGATCTTAACATCAGTTCGCAAGTTTAACAAGCAGCCCTCTGCAAATGTTCATCTTTTGAGGAGAGCCACTGAGAAGTGGCATGTGTAGTCTGGGCTCCTTCATCCTTAACATGAGAGCCACTGAAGACTTCAGTTTAATCCACGTAAGCATACAATGAGACAGATTTATTGTGCATAGGAAAAGCAGGAGGCTGAAGATCTGGACAGTTTACTGTATACTGCTGCTATAACCTCATCCTCTCCACTGCCAGCCCTTCCACTAAATCACGTTGCTCAAAAATGATAGATGCTTTTGCCTGTGTACTTTACACAAGCCAGTTATCCATCACCAAATAATTGATTATAATAGGAACTTGGGGTAGAGGGTTTATAATCTTTATTTGATGGATGATACAGCCATGCCACATAACAAACAAAAGAACCCAAACAAACAAACAATCATAATCCTACAGAGCTGGCCCTTCTTCTGCAATGTTCAGGACAAAACCAACATAAAGCATAGAGAGGTAAATTTTAAACAAAACGTTTGGATCTTCAGAAGATCAAAGGTGAAATTGTATCAGTAAGCATCACAGATTAAGCCCTCAATCTTGTACTGCCCTCTGAACATAGGAAAACATTCACTGGTCTGCTGAGAGCTGTGATGAAGCAGGTTTGCAGCTGAAAAATGACAGCCACAGGAGAAGGAAAAGCTAATTTGAACAAACTGATTACAACAGCAAGAACAATCACAGGAAGCCTGTTATCATTTCAGACAAAAAGGATTGAGTGGCTGACAGTCACTGTTCATCAGTTCACAAAATGTTCTCAGTACTTCCATATTTCATGTTTCATGGCAAGGCCAAACAATCCATTCATGGCAAATAACCTCTCGACTGTGCCAGCTGGAGAGACAGGGCTTAGTGATAACTAATGGTAGGGTTTTTTTATCTGATGTTATGGAAAGAAAAAAAAACTTTCGCAAGGTAAACACTCTCATTTGGCTTTTTTTCCATGTACTCTAGCAGTCAAATTCATCAGGTGAAGATATAAATGTTAATCTCCATAAAACTTGTCAATTACATTTTTTGTAAGACAGTTTTTCTGGGAACAGGGCAATACTCGGAACACTTGGGAAGTGAATCAAAAGGTTTGGTCATAAAGATGGAACAAGCTTTCTTCCCCAAAAAGCCACGCCAAATTTTATTATGGTACATACTTTAAGCAGGTAAACTTCTATTCAAGGAAAGATGATGATTTCTCAACTCTTAGATTTTACTATGAAATGACTTTTCAGGGAAGTACTGCAAGATAAGCATATGTTTGTTTCTGAATCATAATTAGAACATTAACAAGATCTGAAAAACCAAACAAACACAGTTGGTCATTGTCAGCCACAACAACTGTCTCTCCAACTTAGCCACAGGGATGACTTTCTAAATTGAATTAGTTTGGGTAGTTGTTGATATCTATTGTTTGGAATTCAGTTTGCCTTTTATCTTAAAGTTTTAAAACACAGTTGTCCTGGTTTGAGTGAGAACAGAACTAATTCTGTTCAGTGATTTTCCTGTTCAGCTCAGTTCTAACTCCCTGCACTGTCTGCAGTCAGCAGCCTGTTTGCACAGGCAGTGGCTGCTGCTGGCAGGGGTAACCCCCTATGGTCAGAGTCACTACCCAGGGTTGGGGTGCAGACCAAGGCCCCTGCTGGATCTTCTGGACCGTGTTGGGGGGTTGCAGAAAGTAAAAGCCTGCACCTGCAGGGAGAAGGGGACAGGGCAGGTGACCCCAGACTGACCAACGAGGGATTCCAGCCCATATATGTCATATTGAGGATAAAGCAGAGGGATCTGGAGGGTCTATAGTTCGCTCTCTCTGGGGGCTCCCGGGCTCTTCTCCCCTCTTGTCCCGCTTTGCCAGCTTTACTCAGCTTGTCTCGGGTCCTCTTTTGGTTCCTTCCTCGGAGCACCCGAGGAGGACTCTGTCTGTTCTGCCTTCCATCCCAATCGGTGTGTTCCTGAATCCCGTACCAGAATCCAGCTCCTGAACACAGCTCCCATCTGCTGTGGGGCCCAGTCTGGGACTCTCCCAATGACTGCTCCACAGCATCAGTGGTGATGGTGATGTAATTACTATCAGGAGGGGTTGGGTTCCATACTGGTTTTGTATATATTGTATATATTCCATTTTTATTATTTCCATTTTCATTAAAGCTGTTCCAGTTTCCTTTTCTACTGGCTGAGTCTCTCTCCCTTCTTCCCTTTCTCTTCCCCTTTGGGGATGGAGGGAGGTTAACAGAGAGCATTTGTCTAAGGGGCCACCCTGACCCTAAACCATGACAACAGTGAAAATACAAATCAAAACAAAAATGCCTTTAAATCTAATCAGAAAAGCCTCAAAACCAGTGTAATTTTGGCTTTGCGATTCCATAGATATAGTTACATTGCCCATGAGTATTTGCATGCAAAACTGTAACTTCAGAGCATATGGTTTCTCTGTATGTTTTACACTAGAATTATAACACACTTCCTCCAAAACTTGAATGATGAATGCATGGGAGGCAGCAGAGAGAAACATGCTGGTTTAGTTCAATACTTTGCTACTGACAGATTAATCAACACCTATACAAGGTCCTAGCAGGACGTAAGAGGAGAGTAATTTCACAGGCTTAACACTTTCATTTCCAAGAGATGGACACTGCAAAAAAGCCTTACAAAAGCAGGAGTACTATAGGCACATGCATTATTAACCATTTATTTACTTTCTTTCATTTTTTGTGTAAAATAATGTGTCTCTATGTTAGGTTTGAAATCCCGTGAAGATAAATAGAAAACAACAACAAAAAAAATCTTAATTGTGCCCATCCCTCCAGTCTGCCTCAGTGGCTCTACCCTGAAAGCACAAACACATCCAAGAACCTCCGTCCTTGATAGATTTCTACCAGCTAGGGTACCTCTAACTGAAATGGTTTTATGTCACCTGCAAACCTCAAGACACCACACTGCTGTTCACTTCTTGCTTCCTACTTCCCCTGTCAGCAGCTGCATCAACTGTGAATCTTCACTCTATGTGCACCTTTCAACTGTGAAGACCTCTCTTAGAAATACTCTGAAATTATGAGTCAGCTACCCCATTTTATAGACGTTACTACCTCTGAAACCTCTGACTTTGCCCCACCAGCAGCTTTCACAAAAGAAGTAAAACGAATAAAACCCCCAAACCTGACAACTAACCCAGCTGCAAAACGTAAGAGGCTGACAGAATATGCTCATGTGTAAATAGCTAGCTATTCCTCCCCATGTTTTACACTCTGTATTTGGTATCCAGTGAATAATTAGTCCAGTGACTAACTCAGTAACATACTACAAAGTTGGACATAAAACACAGTGCTGATGTTTCCAGTGTCAGATTCTTGTTACTGCAGATAGCAAAGAAAGTTGATTTTATTTTTTAAAAATAATATAGAAAGTTTTATCCCTACTATAAAATTTCACATCATTTGTCACCAGAGAAGTGACCCATGAGGACAGGAACCACAAGATGTTCATATAGTCATCATCCCTTTCTGGTGTCCCAGAATACTAACAAAACCAACCAAACAAGGTAGTAGAAGTGAATATGCTGACTGACAGAAGTTTATAACCTGCAAAAGTAACAAGTGTGTTGAGAGTCAGATGAAGACTAACCTTTTAGTTTTCACCACAGCTACTAGTACCAGCTATCAGCTTAATTACACAAGCTGGCATGGTGAGGGTGCAGTCACCATATAAAAAGTAGCTGAGTTCTGGTGCAGAAGCACATTTTTGTTACTGAATGCTGGCTCACTAAAGCAAGTCAGATTCATTATTTAGGAGACTTCTCAGTCCCTGAAAATCCATACACTCCAAGGCTGCCAAGTTTCCAGGATCCTCTATGAGAGGAGGTTTTGAAAAGTGGGCATTTACTCCAGAGTTTGTCACAGTACTCATCCACAATAGCTTTTACATTTATAGAATCACAGAATGTTTTAGGCTGGAAGGGACCTCTAGAGGTCATCTGGTCCAACCTCCCTACACAAGCAGGGACATCTCTGCCTAGGACTGGTTGCTGAGAGCCCCATTCAATAGATGACAGATGATCTCATGGCACATCCAGCATGCTTCAAAGTGGAAGAGGCTGTTTCAGGGCCCCAGTGGTATGTTCATAATGTATCCGGGGAAATGAATGGCAGAGCACAGCCCTTCACTCAGACATCTAATTCCACATCAGAATCTAATTTCATTTTGAATCCTGCAATACTCAGCTTGCTCTCAAGCTCTTGCTCTAAGCCAGGCAGCTATGCAAAAGAACTCAGCGGGGGTTTGCCTCTTTCTTCTTCACAGCCACAAATATTTAATTAAGTGTCTCACTACAGTCTCAAAAGGCAAGAGAGATTTTCAAACAATTTGGACTCTGTTTGAAAGGAAGATCTCTTAATCTCTTGGGACCTGACTTCACTTACGAACATCTGAGGAAGGGAATACTGATATTATGATGTCCCTGAAAAGAATCCAACTTTGATGTGGTGTATAGAGAGGCCCCTCAGTACCACTCATCCTGCAGAAAATGGATGATGGCTACTCAAGGACCATGGAAATTTAATGTATTTGCAATTTAAAAAATAAACAGAAGGAAGCAATATTTATTCCTTTGAGTTAAAAAGTCCATACATGTCAAGATATATCAAAGACTAGCCCAGAAGAAAGAAATTAAGCACTTTTATGAGCAGAGATTTCTCAGTTTCAAGGCTATTTTACTTCCATTTCGATGATCTCTCAAAAGAGAAGATATATGCTTTGTTTTGAGAGTTATAGCTTATGTCCTTATGCAGCAGAAGACAGCAACAGAAAACAGAGGTGATCTGTCACCAGACACTTTCTCTAACGTACACAAAGAAAAGCATAAATACATAATCTAAAAAATGTCATTGCAAATACTATTTATAAATGTCATGTCCTGTTAGACAGTGGCAGCATAAAGATCTACTTGCTCAAATTAATAGCAAGATATTTTATTGCTAATGATTTGCTTCCAATTTAAAAAAAAACAACTACATTGAAAGCAAAGCTCTTCGCCATTTAAGGGATCTGAAACTGTTCTCTTCAAGTAAATACTCAGTTGTTGAGGCTTCCACATATTTTCCAAGGCTCAACTGATTTTTTTCTCCCTGTTTGTTAGGGAACTAGGATATGAAGGCCTTATTTCAGTATTTTATTTTATTTTGTTTTTTAAAGTTACTTCCATCACAGAAAGGTCTTTAAAGAGTACTCTTCTTCCTACCCCATCCCACTTTCTAACTGATGTCTATTGTGTCCTCACTACCATTTTTCTCTTGTTCATTTTCACTCCAAAGGTTTTGATCCACCTTTACAGGCTATGCAGCATGTACTGACTCATTCCTTTAATGTTACTGTATAGAGCACTGCTCATTGCTTTGGTTTTTTTTTAATAGTTTTATAAATTACAAGACTAAAATAAAATACAAAAGGCCAGAGAATCCTATTTTCAACAGGATGTGGACAAACATTACCTTTGTTTTTCCACCTGTCCTCAAGCCGTATACATGCTTTCTTCAGTGCAAGGGGGAAAAAAAAAAAAACAAAACACAAAACCAAAACAACCACCAAACAACAAAAAATAAACAAGAACAACCTTCTCAACAAAGGAATAAAATAAAAATTCTTATGGCTGATAACACTACTCTTAAAATACCTTCTTGCAATCTGTCTCTCCGAGTCCAGTCAAAAGCAGTTCCAGCTGACAATGACTAAGCAACCAGCAAGCTGTGAACTTCAGTTTTTGCTCAATTTTTATTGCACCTTTCCAAGTGAGCAGTTCTCAAATATTCTACGCTAGCTCCTCTTCCCATATATGTCCTCCCACCACCCCTCACTGTTTCCACCAGACACAAACTGCCAGTCTCCATGCGGTCCAGCACCCGTGTAAGAGCCCCTCCACCATCCTCTCCTCAAACTCCTTGTACCTACAACTTACACAAACCTATGTTTAACTTCTAGCCAGTGCAATCCCTTCCAACCCAGTAACCCAGGCTGTGCTTTCCAACCAACCATCCCTCTCAACATTTGCATTCCAGAAGTCATAGCAGCCTTTCACAGTTTCTACATGCCCTGAGGTTTTAACAAGAACTACCTCTTCGTCTCCCCCTACTGTCTTCTATCTCTCCTTTTTCCCCACTCTCTTCTCATGCTTCAGCTTCCTCAGGAAGAGGAAACTGAGGATCTGCACAAAGCTGAGTCAGTGACTCATAAAACTGCTCTGCGGTGCTTACAAGAGGACCCTGATTTTTTTATTAGGATTCCTAGCTATTACCATAACACAAAAAAGGACAATATTATGAACAATTCAAATAAGACCAATTGGTTTTGTTAAAAACACAACACAAACCCCCCAAAAAAACCAAACAAAAAAACCACACAACAAACAAAACCCACATGTTGATTTAAGTTCATAGCCTAGGCCGATTAAAGAGCTTTCATTTATTTGTTATTGACACCAACAGATTTGTGCTCAATCCACTCTTCCCTGCACCAAACCACACATTCAAAAGAATAAATAGTTGAGGCTGACAATCTAATCGAAAAAGAAACAATTTCTCAACTAAATGGAAAACCAAAATTATCACCAGGCACAGAAACAGTAAGAGCTGTGCTACAGATACAGCACTGCTGGTTTATTTTTTGTTTGGTTTGGAGGGTTTTGTTTTTGGTAAGGTGTACAACAAAGTTTGCTAATATATAACTGCTTGATTGCTGTGTATCCAGGTGTTTGGCCAATGTGAGGCATTTTCAGGTGTACCAAGAACAAGAGTCAAGCAAAACAATTTATCAGAGAAGTTTTCTTGTTTGATTGGTTCAACATAGAAGCAACCTTGAGTGCTGCCTGGATCTAGAGGAGAAGTTTGCTAAAATAGCTACTAAAAACCCATGCTTTACAATGCTCAGCTACTGGAAAAATGTTTGTGGTTTGTTTTTTTTTTAAGAAATATTTAGCATTAGATCACTTTCAAAAGTTTGCTGTATAAGTCAAGGTTTGAAAAATCCTACTTGCAGTTTGGCAAGATTAAATAGGAAAATCTGGAGTCTTGAATGAGGGATAATCTTCTGGACATGAACCCACAGTGCTGCCCTTCCTGTATGTTGTGTCAACATCTCTACTACTGAAATTAGCATAAAGCAAAGTTAAACTGTATTAGTTGGTTCAGCGACTGAAACTGGTGAAATCCTGACAAGAAATCCTGACAAGAATCCCAACATTTTAATTTTCCCTCGTCTTTCTAAACGACACCCCACAGGCCACCAAAGAGGCAAGCATGAAGGGAAGAGCCCCCACAGCCACAGCTGCTTGAAGCAAGAGAGTTCCCCCAAAAGCTTCGAGAACAGCCCAGCTGTCTTCTCCCAGTAGTGTCTTGCCACAGTACTATGAATTATGAGGTACCCAGTCTTGAGGAATGGAGTATTTGCAAAATACTTTTCTCTGAGAAAATAAGTGGGTGGGGTTCTGGTTCTTTGGTGTGGTTTTTTTGGTTTGGTTTTTTTTTTGTGGTTTTGTTTGTGTGATTTTTTATTTTTTTAGAAGTGTATTTGGTTATGTTAGCTGCGAACATATAATTCCAATTGGCAGCCTTGGTCTTTTGGAACACAAATAGCTTTGTGGTAAAAAGTAACCAACAAACTGGGTTAATCTGGTGGGATTCACAAGATGCACATGGTTGTAGGGGAGCAGGGGAAACAATGCCTCCAAATCTATTATCTTTTCAGACTAATTCAAAATTCTCATTAAAAATAGCTATTTATTTGTCATAAGTTACTTATCTCAGTTATTTTCTATTCCAAAAAGGAGCATTCTTGGCACAAATAGCTCACAGTGGCCCACTTAAAAAAACCTAGCAAACAACCTGAATACTTGAAGAGGAAAATGACTTGGTCTGTACCCAGTATAAAGATTGTGAAGGTGGCAAGGGAAGCATGACGAACATTTTAGCTAACCTGGGAAGCAGAAAAGATGCCCAGCTGCTCCCTGTAATGTTGGTGGAAAAAAACCAGAAACACTGCTGTGTAGATTGTCTTCTGGGGCAAACTAACTGACAAGGATTATTACAGAAGATTGCACTGCAAATTCCATTAACCTATGGCTTTTGACAAAATACCATGAGTGATCGATCACATATAGTAAAAAGAGAAGAGCTATCTGACACTTCAAATTTCAAGTGTAGAAATAAGCAAGTCAAATCCTTCAAATTTCTTAACCATTTAAAAATAGGCTACTTCTGCTTATTAAGTGTGATCTCCACACAGAGCCAAGATCAGTTCCTGCCCAGCACAAGGCAAGTTAACTTCCATGGGTCCAAGACACAACTGCCCTCAGTATGGCAGAACTAATACATGTCATGCTTGCACAGTCTTTAATGATACCATTATCTCCTCACTTAGCCTTTGAGGAGAGTACATGCAAAAAGAAGTCAACTCATACTGTACAGAAATTAATCAAATGCATTAACTATATATTACTAAAACAGTAATGAAGTGGCAAATATTAAGCAAACCACGTTTCACAAAAGATAACTCACGAGAATGTTAAGCCAGAGGTTCCCTCTGCACCAAAGTAATTTACTTTGGATAGGCTCACACCTAGAATGCTGTACTGAAAGTCAAAAAAGTCACAGAGGCCCCAGTAGATGAAATCATTTCATAAGGAACATGTCTTCCCAAAGTCACTTTTTAGATTCTGATTAAAATATATTATCTAAGAGATGAAGGTCTGCTGAAGACAAAAGATGGAATGAATACAGAGTCTCATCCCAAAAAACCAACACCCCCAGTGAAAGCAAAGACAGTGCATTATCTCCACACTATGAGAGACAGCCTGACATATGGTCATGATGTGTGTCACTGTGTACAGACAGCTGCCTATTGAACATGGAGGGCCTACATCCCATATAGTTTCACCTCAACACTGCCTAGTTTCCAGTTTCAGTAGCTCAGTAGGCAGGTTATCATCACACGTTCTGTACTGTGGTCCCTGTCTCAGTTTGACTATTACAGAATGGAAACGTAGCTCAGGACTGCAGGTTCCATGGGGTAGTAAAGAATCTGAAAGATAAATACTGAAATATTTCAGTGTTGAAATGTCCACATCATGTTACAGATCTACCCACTACAGGACAAAACATGGAAATATACATTATGTTCCTCTTTTTTAAGGCTTGGTACAGCAATCCTTCTTCACTAGGAAGATGGCTGAACATGACTTCCATTCTTGCAAATGGAAGCAACATTCTGTGAAAAAATGGAAATAATTTAAAACAACAAAAATAACTGAAAGTAAGTTAAGCTAAAACCTAAGACAGGCACCTCAAAACAGCAAGACCTTTTGATTTAGCATCACTGCCTACCACTCTTAGCAAACAAGACCAGTGGGGTAAAGAAAAGCTTAAAGGAGCTGCAAAAAACCCAACACCGTCTGGAATAAGACACAGTGCAACAGCTACAATATTATTCTGCTGCTTGAGAAAGCAAGGTATTCTTCCTACTACTTATGGATTGTTAGCAAAAGGAGGTGAACTTTAATTTCATTCTGTTCCAGCTCTTGATGATTCTTGTGGGACAATCTGGATGTTCCCTTTCAGCCTCCGAGATAGAAAAGCTGCAGATTTACTTATTTGTATTGTCTAGTTATCCAATAAAAATGCATAGGCATGTAATTGAGCATAAATATGGGACAAGCTCACAATTTGAGGAGGCAAAAAAGGGTGTTACAGC
This sequence comes from Megaceryle torquata, assembly GCA_024611175.1. Taxonomy (NCBI): domain Eukaryota; kingdom Metazoa; phylum Chordata; class Aves; order Coraciiformes; family Cerylidae; genus Megaceryle; species Megaceryle torquata. The sequence goes on along the minus strand of JANIJG010000537.1, from coordinate 71,712 downwards.
TTTGTTTTTTCAACTGGATATGCTTATCTGGTTGCATTTCTCTCTTCCGAACAGCCAGAAGTTAATCAATTTAATTGGAAATTAAAACCAAAGTCTTTTTCTTGCTATAAAAAACATGCTACATGTAAATAAAAGTAAAAAGAGAAGACCACACCTTCCTTCCATCTGCTGGGGGAAGACGTATCTGCTCTCCTGTAAGCCTGTCACGGGCTATACTGTGTTGCTCAGTAATTCCCACAGCAGCTGACTCATCCCTGAATTCAGTCATCTCCTGAGTTCTGTCAGGCAGATATTTAATAAGTGTTTTTCATTTCCACACATTAAACTGCTTTATTCTGATAGTTTCATTTTGCATTTCTGTTTCTTTTTTCCCCAAGATGGATCCCACCCCCACCCTGCTTCTCCACTCTATCCTGCAAATTTAAGCAAAATAATTCAACCAGATACTAAGGTGTTTGAGGGAAAGTGATTTTTATTTATTTATTTAATCTTTCAGACCAAACCAAACCTTTACTCTGAACAAGCAGGTCTGTTAACATATAGGTAAAAAAAAATTTAAAAATCACCAAAATTGTACACCATTTCTATTATACACGGGTAGAAAGAAATCCCACACGAGTTAGCCAACCTTAATTCTAACAACACCCTCTAAATACAGCACATTTAGCTCTACTGCAATGAGAAACTTCAATGTAACTTTCTAAACTATGACTTTACAATATAAATAAATCTATGGGACATTAGTTGCTATCAGACCTGAAATATTCCAGAATAACAACCCCCCCATATGCCTGCCTGTTTACTGAATTAGGCTAGTTCAGCTAAAACAAACCCTCAAAGATGAAAATCACAATGAAGAACTATATAATAATCTCTATGCGTAACAGAGAAGGACTTAAAAGTTGTTCATACTCATATGAAGTCACTTCCCAACCTCTAATTATATCAAGTGTAGTATTGCCATATTGCATGGAATTTTCCAGTTTTATCTAAGGGCTTCTTAAAATGAGAAAATTGATAGAAGCAATTACTGTTTCTAAAAAAGCTGTACAGCACATCAAAGGGATCCAAACTATGAGTCACTTCATGGCAATACAAATGTCTTTCACTTAATACAAGGGCCTCAACCTGGAAACCAGAACATTACAATTCTGTACCAGAAGAGCTAACAACACCTATCATGCCCATAAAATGTCTGGGATAGGGGTAGTTTAGTACCTTCATCCCTTTGTAGTTAAGGGAAGCTCCACCTTCTGTTTTGCCCATCTAGACAAGAGAAATCAGATCTGCCCAGTCATCCTTCAGCCTTCCTGCTCCAGCCACGCTGCTGTTAAAGAGCAACATACTCAGTACATTGAGCATTTAAGCTTCTACAGTGGTAGGGTGGCTTTAGTACTTAAATATATTCACATGCACTTATTTTTCCTCAGTGCTCAAACAGTATTTAAATTCTGATGTATCTCAAAAAAAAAAGTAACAAGATAAAAGACAGTCCTGTAACCAGCACCTGTTAGAGTTTAAAGGACAGGTCCAACCACTGGAAGTGACACAGGGAACAGGGGTCTGTTACAGAAGGAGAGGAAACAAGTGAAAGGGGCAGGGGAAAACAACCTAAGTACAGAATTATTAGAAGACCATTTATAAGACCAGAAAACCAGAGGTGCCCCTTCAACTTTGAGGTGCATTCCATAGACATATTTTCTTTCCTTTAATTACCAGCTGTGGTTTTGGTTTTTTTTTCCTCTTTTCTCTCCTCATCACAAAACAACCATAGTCCTATCCCTGACTTATTTGACAGCAGCTTTCTTTGGTCAGTGAACTTCAATAATCCAGTAACTAGTTTAGTCAATATCACCATAACATGGTGTGAAAAAAAAATACAATGGTCACATTCCCATCTTTCAGTTGCAAATTCAGACTACTTGTATTTGTCTTTCCTCAGCAAGCATCTCCAGGACAAAGACAGTTTGACTGAAATTATCAAGAGTGTCTCCTCTGTAATCTGATCTTCGCCTCTTCTTTAAGGTCAACTTATTGGAGTTCCACTGTCAAAACAATCTGTCCTTAAAACATACAAGAAGAGGCTATATCAGATGTGTTATCTGCTAGATCATAGGCTACCTATAATGCTGCAACATTTTCTTTCATTTTCCAATTTCCCTCTTTCCCTCTTTGCTGGTCAGTACAATTTCTGAAGTAGCTAATATGCATTTAAATAGTCCTGCAACTAGGTCTCTATTTTTGAGATCATTTCACAAACACCTGTGTCTTAATCAGATCATTTTCTCTCTCACCTCAGCATCATACTTTTTTCCAAATGCCATGAAAAGAATGTTCCTGTATTAATTTTTGAAAGTGTTGCTCAGTTTTGTGGTCTTTCCTTTTATTTTTCCATCACTTTAGTTTCAGGAGCATGTGAGCTAACAGCCATGGGCACCCTCTGTAGTCAGCACACAGGTGCCAAAGGCTGCTTCTATTGCAAGTGGACCGAATAATGCTGAGGACACTCATTTCACACAGGCTCTTTCAGTGCAATAGCTACAGGCCTCAGCTAATGGTCTAAACAGGTAAGTTGAGTCCATTATCTCCTCCAACACACATCTAGGGTCTGGATGTGATGATTCTCACTTTACCTTCCACACAGAATTTGGTAGTGACCACATTTCTGCAGCACAGCAAAATCTAAGAAAACACATTAATCATGTCATCCCCACTTTGGATTTCACAGCAGTCACTGATGCAACTAGCTGTCAGATGAGCTTAATGAACATGTGGCTCAGAGCAACTTAGTCTTGTTAATACATACCCAACCTACATTTCAGTTAATAGCCCATTCAAGAAAATGGGCATATAAGTTTAAAAAGAGAACTACCTAATTTGTCTACCCTATACATTCTTTAAATCCTAAACCACATCAGCTTTACTCCTTTACTATGATATTTTAGTGCTTTTTCACAGGTATGGCAGTTAGACTTTATTTCAACTTTGCGATCACACTTGTCTAACATATCATGAATTGATCTACAATTTACAGTTGTCACCTTTGGAAAAAGCCAGAAGGGAAAACAGGTTGTTTAAGAAGCTCTCTAGAAATCTAGCTGTGCTCATTACTGCTGCTTCTAATCGATGGATCGGTTCTGAAACTGTGCCATCTCAGGTCACCACAATCCTCCACGATGACAAAGTTCTGCTGAACACTGTAACAACGAGTAAAATGCACAGGAACAGTGCCACTTAAAGGGCTACAAAGCATAAACAGAATCTTGCATGCAATAGAGAGAAAATTAAGTCTTGGAACACTGGAAGTAATGGAACCTGGTGTACAGATCTGTATAAAGTCAGCTGACATTTTAAGTCATTTTATGTTAAGGTTCAGCACAAGCAGAATGTCACCAGAGAATTCACGTAGAAGAAAGTTGTTACAAATGTTACAGCTTAAGGACAAAGTTCCCTTGACTTTAATTAGTCTCTGATTATCCACAGGGGAGAGAACCTTGACTGCAAGTGTTTTATGTCTAATAAGACCAAAACTTTCTTCTGAAGCCTTCTATACATCTCAGACATCTGTGACATTGCCCATCTGAATGAATCTTCAAGGTACAACAAGATCAAGTTTATGCCACAGCCCTCATTAACAGGTTCTCACCTCTCCCTGGCCACTTGGCCTCCTGTGCGCTCTTGCAAGGGTTGCAACATTGGGACTCCTACCTTTTCATGACAACTGATCGAATTTGGGAGTCAATGCTTCAAAAAACAGAAGTGAGGTTAAGCATTTATTATTTCCATAGAAAATAAGGGAAAAAAAAAAAAGGAACAGAAGCCAGCCATCCATACCCATCCATCAGAGACACCAATAATTCATCAGCTCTTCTAGGTTATCTGATCCTGTACTACTGCTGTACTGTTACCCACCTGATTAAGCCAGGCAAAAGTCTCCTTGGAGCCTGACCAAGCTGGTTAGCAGAGCCTTAAAACAGCAACAACTGAGGAGAAAAATCTGTTAACAGAAAAGGATGGAAGTTGGGGAAGGGAGGAGGGAAGTTGGGGAAGGCTAGCCAAGAGCCCAGGTGACAGGAACAGAAGGGACACAGCATTCAACAGAACAGAGCTGAAGTAGAATCTCTCCAAGCATAGGCATGTAAAGAAGGAAGGGCTTGAAGAACAACTTCATGGAGAAAGCTCTCAAAACTGTACTGGGGAATCAGCACACTTAAGTGTCTGCCTGAACTGCCTCTGCAGTGATGCATACAACATAGGCAACAAAGAGGAGTTAGAAGTCTTTGTGCAGTTTCTGGGCTATGACCTCATTAGGATCACAGAGACATGGTGGGATAGCTCACAGGACTGGAGTGCTGCTATGGATGGATAATGGCTTTTCAGTAAAAACCCACTGAGAAGGCAAGGAGGGGAGTTGCCCTTTATGTGAAGGACCATCTGGAATTCATGGAGCTCTGCCCTGGCACAGGTCAGGATCCAGTTAAGAGCTATTGGGTCAACATTAGCAGGCAGACCAACATGAGTACTACTGTAGTGCATATATGCTATAGACTTCCTGACCAGGAAGAAGCAGATGATGCCTCCTTCAGATAACTGAAAGAAGCCTCATATTGAGGCCCTACTCCTTACGGTGGAAATTTTAACCACTATGGTATCTGCTGGAAGGACAACAGAAGCATTTAGGTTGGAAAAGACCTTTAAGACAGGGCTTAAGCAATACAGGAGAATTCTAGAGTCTCTCAGTGATAACTTCCCAAGGCAATCAAGAAGCCAAAGAAAGAATAAGTGCTCTGCTTGACCTGATACTTACAAACAAAGAACTGTTACTGCATGTGAAAGTTGCAGGCAGCCTTGGCTCAAGTTTGGTTGGAGACAAGTCACTTAGTGGTTTACCCCAGAGGCTGTTACTGGGGCAAATACTCTCCAAGAGCTTCATTAGTAATTGGGATGCTAGGAAAGTGTGAACCCTCAGGAAGTTTACTGATGATACAAAATGGGGAGGGGCAGCTGATAAACCAGATTGTTGTGGTGCCCAACAGAGTGATCAGGACTTGCTGGTGAAGTGGGCTGAAAGGAATCTCATGCAGGAGGAAAAACAAAGTCCTGCATCAAGGGAAGAATAACCCCAGCCCTCAGCAGACACTGGGAACTGAATGGCTGGAATCCAGATCTGCAAAAAGGGATCTTGGAGTCCTACTGAACAACAAACTGACCATGAGCCACCAATGTGCCACGTATCAAAGAAGGCCAACAGCATTCTGTGCTGCATTAAGAAGAATGCCACCAGCAGGTCAAGGGAAATGAATTTTCCCCTCTCTACTCAGCACTGACGAGGCTACATCTTGAGTGCTGTATCCAGTTTCAGTCTCCAGAGTACAAGAAAGGTATGGACTTAGTGAAGCAAGCTCAGAACAGAGCTACAGAGGTGATTAAGGGACTTAAGCGTGAGAAGAGGCTGAGGAAGCTCCAACTCTTCAGTCTGGACAAAAGAAGGCTTGGGGAAAATGTTATCAATATGTATAAATACCCGATGGGATGGAATAGAGAAGACAGAGCCCAACTTTTCTGAGGAATGAACACTGAGAGGACAAGAGGCAATGGGCACAAAAAAAAAGATTAGGAAATTCAATCACAGCACAAGAAAACACTTTTTAATGTAGGGTGGTCAAACATTAGCAGCAGGTTGCTCAAAGATGCTATGAAGAATATCTGTAGATATTCAAAGCCCAAATCAGAGACAGTCCTGGGGTGACTCTGCTTGAGCAAAGGGAGTGGAGTAGACTATCTCAAGAGGTCCCTTCCAACCTAAAGAATTCTGTAGTTCACAAATTAGTGCTTGGTGAAAGATAGCAGACTTGCACACAGAGTAGTAAGGAGAGATGGAGACCATCTTTTAAACTGACCTCTGTTTCCTTAAGACTACTTTTTGATGTACATTATTACTGTCATTATTATGCTACTATTTTGTGACCACTGCTACTTAAAGAAACATAACTGTCATTTAGGCAACTTGCAACTGTATTAAATTGCACTCATCTCTTGAACAGTTAAGCTGAAACACGTTGCAACAAGAAGTCTGTACTCACCACCAGGTAGTTCACATCCCTGGATGTGGAAGAAATCAACACAAAACAGGCTGTTATGGGAAATCAACCTGATTATATATAAGTATATAAAAGAGGCAGAGCACAGGCCTGAAGCACTGCTCCATGACTTCTGCACTATTTAACTGCTAGCACATCCCCTGTCACATCTTTAGCCAGTGCCAATTAGCAGACGGTAGGCGGTCACAGTTTGGGAGACATCATTTGCCAAAATCATTCCCAACAGGCAACTTGGAGATAATTACAATGTTTGGGAGGAAGAGAGTGAGCTGTCATGTACCTTTTGGCTTCAGTGTCAAAGTACAGGTTGTAGTCAACCTGGTAGAGACACGGCCCCCGAGTTACAAAGGCAGCATATCCCACCCCTGTGATGAAGCAGTGGGAAGTCTGAACACAAGCTCTGATCAGCCAAAAGATCTGAAGGGCTGGGGATTTCTCATCAGGAGGATGGTGCTGAGAACACTGCAAATACAAACCATGCCTATGTTGCTCCTTCCCTGATTTTGGTTGCGAATTCTGCTTTAGGTCTCCATTTCAGCCACAGCAAAAAGGAGTAAAGGGTATGTTGACTGGGACCTTCACAGAGCAGTGCCAAGTTCTCATCTTCAGGAAAGACAACATGAAAGGTACAGATTATACACTGATCTAAGATGGGAGCTGCCCTTTAGTGCATTTTTTAACCTCTGATGATAGAAGTAATTATGCTGCTTGTTTGTAAGATTTTATCACGATAATCTATTAATTGCATTTAGAGGTGTTACTAGGATAACTGGAAACCACCTGCCCTGGAAATCAGATTTTTGACAGTTTAGGAGATCACTACTGATTAAGAGGAACACTATGAAAAATGTACCACACTCTTCTTTGAAGAGGCCAAATATATTTTCTTCTGTTCTCCCACTGCTCCCTAACATGTAGTGTTTTCCAGCTTGTATTGTCATCTTCTATAAAGCTAGACCAAAGCCACACTGTGATTGGATGATATCAATTTATAATTACAAACTTTCAAAACATGCTAAATACTGAAAAAGCAGATCATTTGGGTCTAACTTTGGAAGAGACTATAATTATTGTTCTTTCACTGTTTTAATGAACCAGATTATTAGATATCATATGAAATTAAAATTGTTAATAAATCCTGCTCCTGTATACACCACACAGCAAAGACATCCCTTAACTAATCAAACTCAATCTGAATAAAATCAATTTAAGATCTTCAGCTGTTCCACAGAATTAAAAATAATTCAGGCTTAGAAGAAAAATAAATTTTGATTTCATTCAGGGAATGCTGTTGATGACATGTTATTGTTAAGAGAAATTTCTTCGCGTGGTCTTCACTGAATAGAGCAACTTCGTGCTGGATTGTTTTCAAGAAACCTCATTTCTCAATTTGCCACATTCCTATTGGCTCATTTAAGGTTCCTGGATGATGAACTCTGGAGTATTTATTCAGCACCTCTAAAGCAAGTTTTAATCTTGAGGACTGGGTCCTAAGACAACCAAAATTTAAATAAAAAAACCAAACCCCAAACAACTACAACTGTCACATTAACTCTGTCTAGAAATTAAGACCACCACCAGCACCAGTAACAGTTAAATGCTTAAGAGTGACACTAAACAAGTCAACTTTAAAGCTATGAAACATACCTCACCATAACAAACACACAAGAAGTTAGTCATCTGTGGTTTCCATAACTTTAGCCTGAAGGAAACTAACACAGAAGTTACTATCAATACTGCAAAAAGATTCAGTAATTCAAAGATCTGATGCATCTCAGGTAAGACATAAACAACCAATCTTTCAATATAGTAGATGAGGACACACTTGGTCCTAGGTCTAATGCAACTTTTTGGTTATATCGTTACCATGTCCTGACATCCTTCCCCCTGAAAGAGTCATTATGCAGAATTTTCTCATGCAAACTTTGCCACAGGTAATCAAGAAGTTATTTAGGAAACATGCACATACACATGCACTCACTCTTTCCATGCACCTTGTTATTTTCACCCCTTCCTCTACAAAGTTACATCTAATCTACAGATACTGGAGACTTTCTCCTCCTCCAATTTTTAGCTGTTACAACTTCTAAGATGAGAAAGAGACACCTCCCATCTCCAGGAAAATATTTCTGCTTTTTCAGAAACAGAAAGTGTTAGAACTAGTAATTGGTTTTTATTTGTCAGAACTCATTTTCTTTGCATTTGAACCACCAAAATATACACAGGCATAAACAATTGCACTTTTTTTTAAAAATAAAATTCTTACATTACTTTTCTTAACTCATGAAATATGGATATTCATCTCCCAGTAAAAAGATAAATTTCTCTATATTGGGAATAAACTATTGATCTATAACCATAAGGAACTGCATTTCAGACATCCCTGCAGTTTTCATACAGACAACCAGGTGGCATTTTGGCAGTCAGCACTGAGGTTGCAACACTGATCTTCACGACTTCTTCACAGCCACTTGTTAGCAAGGGGTTAATAATAAGGAGTCTTTACCATTGCAACCACCATCTCTAAGAAACAGGACCAGAACTACAATTAACTCCGAAAGGCCTCAGTACAACAGATGGAAAAGAAATTGGCTCTTCAGCAGTCATGTATCTTGACTATAAGAACATGTTCTTTCTAATGAAAATTGTTTAAGCAACTTAAGAATTTGACTTCCTGTTGTCAAAGGAAAATAATGCCCTACTAGCAATCAATATATCAAGAAGGATGCCCCTATGTTAGTTAACATTACCTGAAAACCCTACTTCAAAATGTCACGTCACAGATGAGAATCAGATCTTCCCATTTTTGTTCAAGTCTAACAGAAAATTCCTTAACTCATGATTTTACAGGTCACATTTTAAACTATGCAGTGATATGTTTACCTTGGGACAGAAGCTATTTTTAAAAAGAGAAAGGTCACCATTACATGACTGAAATGTTATTTTTTATATAAAAAAATATATATATGCTACAGAGCAGCTTTAAAAACAATCCGTTGGTGTCATTCCATAATCAGAGTTTTGCAAAAAACTTTGTAAGAATTACACTATCATCCATTAACTTTTGCTTAGCAGTTATGTTTATTTCCTCACAATGAAATACGTGGTGTAAATAATGGATGTCATGTAAAATATTACTGCCTGTTATGGTTGGGAAAGGCCTCACTACCTTTTGTGTTTGATGCCCCCTGAATAAGTCTAAAGAAGTTTGAGACTTGAAAGATCTAAAGCATAAGAAGAAAACTGTCTGAAGAACTAGCACATTCTTGGACAACCTGAATTAGAAGGGCAAGCAGGGCAAAAAAGTGTTCCTGAAAATCTATTCATCTATAGGAAGCACCATTTAGGACACTGGAACAACACTAGCTACCCAGTACAGCAACTCAGTGAGACAGATCTGGAGAGTTCCTAAGTTTATAAAATAGAGAGTTTGTGACAACAAATGGTTACAGCTAGATCTTCCCTTTTACAGGCAAAAAGGGAGAATTTGGAGGGACCAAACAACTCCCGCTGAGTAACAAACAGGAAGGCAATTCAAAGACTGACTCAGAGAAAAAAAACAAAAAAACCCAACAAAACTTTTTTAAAGAAGCATTTCCAAGTCCAGGAAAGGTTACCCTGTAGGTTTACCTTATACCAGATGTTACAAAATAGAAGCTCCATTGTCTCATCCATGCTCTTTCAAAGCTCAGTGCTAGTATTCTCATCAAGGTTATCCATACAAATCATTGGGTGAATATGGGGCAAGAACTATTCTTTTTATGTATTCTGTCTCTAGCTGCAAAGTGTCAACTTGAATGACAAGGCAATTTATCATTAATGAAAATGCTTCACTGTACTAAACAGTTTTATGTTTATAATAAAGCTGCATGGAAAGTATCTGTAATAATTTTGATTAAGCTTTCCATTTTCTACAATCAAGAGGACATTAAAAAATTATTTGTCCAAGACACGTTTAGAAGCAATTAAGAAACACCCTTTTATAAAAAGAAGAGTGACATGATCACAAAACAAAATCAGTAATTCCCAAGAAAGTACAAAACTGCTGACTACCATCAGAAATATTTAACACACTGCTAGTCAAAATATTGTGCTAAGACTTGTTAGGAAAGGGAAAACCATGTAACTACACGGTGTAATAAAAGCAAGGAGAAACAGAACTATACACCCCACATTGCACAGCTGCTGTCAGCTCCAATTGCTCTCGTAAGCCTCAAATATTCCTGTTTATGGGCAAAAGAACAAGCTTCTTGATATTCAATATTTAACTAAGAGCTACTGCATATTTATTCTGTTCCTGAAGTTTCTGAGGTCATAAGCCACAAAAGGAAGAGCTAAATTGTGTTCTATGCAAAGCACGCACCGAGGAAGAGGCTTCAATAATCCAATACTCTGGAAATACAAACCCACTGATGAGTAAAAAGCCCATCAACAATGGCCACATGAAGCCAAAAGCCATACTTTCATCCCATACTACCGAGGCTAAAAAGCCAAACACGCAAAAGCTATTCCAACTAGAAGGCAAGGAAGGAGTATTTCATGAACGTCTATTTCAAATATGAGTAGATACTTTTACTGTAATAATAATAATGCTACAAAGTAGAAGTTATAGTATTAAAATATTACAGGGTTTCTTCTTCATTTCTTAGTACTACATGGAGAATAAAACCCCTTGTTACCTATAAACCATGTCATTTTTCAAAGAAGGGAGAATCGGTCCTTGAAGGGAGACACATGAATTTTTAAAATTTAATAAATAAATAAATAAAATAAATGTGGATAAGTACCAGTGGTGTAGGGAGAAATGGAACATACACTGGTAAGGTTGCTTACATTATCTCCATTTTTCCTTGTGACTTTTTAAACAAAGTACAGAACTAAGAATGCTTCCCATCTACTGATACATAACAGAAAAAGGAATGCCAGCAGCAGCAGTGCGTACTCTCTCATTCTCTGCGTTAGGAAGAAAGAGAGGAGGTTAAGCAATACACATATTTACATAAGTATTTCAAGTCTTACATTGTCTTAAAATCGAGCAGAACTTACAAAGTGAGAAAGCACATACCTGATATACCCTGAGACTCTGTCTGTAGGTCACAGTACCACAGTCTGTTCACCGGATCACAACCTTCTCGGATAGACAGCAAGACATATCGACCATCATCTGATACCTGTAGGAAGATGCAAAAAAACCAAAAAACAAACAACCAAACCAAAACCAAAGCAAACCACAAAGTCAAAGACAATTTGTCCTCTGGGTGAAGAAAAGAAAAATAATAATCCAACTTTCCAACTTGAGATGTTAGTCCCTGAATACCCAGCAAAAAAGAAACTGATGCTAGCTAGTGGAGTGGGGGGTTGGACTCAATGATCTTTGGAGGTCCTTTCCAACCCCTAACATTCTGTGATTCTGCAAGTGAACAGACAACTTATGGAACGTGAGAACTCATCCAGAGCTCCCACTCACTGCTTATGTCAATAGTATGGGCTCTTGACATTTGAGGAGATCAAAAGATCAAAACCAAACAGTATTATCTGTACATTTCCACCATGAATTTTAAAAAAAAGTTCATGATTATTAAAAGTATTTCAGCTGAATGTTTGTCTAAATGAGTCAATGTGGATATCTGCTCCAATGCCTGCAGGAGGACAACCTGCTTCACAGTGGTCTTCTCTATGTATGGGCTGCAGGAGAATTTCTGCTCTGGTGCTTGAAGCACCTTCTCCCTCCGCCACTGACCATGGTGTCTGCAGAGTTGTTTGTCTCACATTCTCACTTCTCTCACAGCTGTTGTGCAGTGTTTTTGGGCAGTGGTGGGTCTGTCTTGAAGCTCTGTCCAACATGGGGGCAGCCCTGGCCCATTCTCACAGAAGCCAGCCCTGCAGCCCCTCCCCACACCAAAACCTTGCCACATAAACCAAATACAACAACCACTGTCCAGCACTACCTGGCATTTCAGTAACTAAGAAGAGACTCAGTATAAACAGTCTAAAACTACAACCAGCAGTCAAGGAGAAAAAAAAAAAAAAAGAGAATGCTACAAGAAAAAACAAAACCCCAAACTACCACCAAGACCAAAGGCCATATCAAAATCTTTCACAGTCTGTACCTTCAACACAGATAAGTTTAATTGAATATAAAGAACTACTTAGTCTTGTGATCAACTGGATTGCCAGGATCCTACTGAACTACAGAACTCAAAAAGATCCTTCCTATATCAATTAAAAGCATAGCTTTAAGTAGGTCAATAGAAGTTTCTCAAAAAACTATGAGACAGCCACATGTGGTTATGTAGGTGTCCAGTTTCTCTCCGATCACTGACTATAATGCCAGTAGTCAAATCCAGTGATAAATTGTGCAAGACTATTCACTAGCTTCACCATCTTTGTAAAGAGAGAATGAAACAACCAGTGAGTTTTGTCAAAAAAAAACCCCAACTTTAAGAGCTTCTTGTGAAGGTGACATCAAAAATTCCAAACAACCAAACTCCTTTATCAAAGTATTATTCCATGCGACAGGAAGCTTACCTCCCCTCCCCAAAATCCTATGGAAATAAATGGAGCGCAGTAGTGACATGAAAAGGACCAGTGACATGTATCTTACTGAAAACCAGTAATTTGGAATATACTATTAATTCACAGATATGCCAGGACAGCACTTGCTTATCAGTCCAAGGAAAAACTGTGCTGCTGAAACTGCTAATATTTAAATACAGGAGGCATTTATCTCAGTCAAATATCTATTTTGATCCACGAGTAAGCACTCCTTTTATACTGTGTAACCTGTCAGCTAAACTGAACCTACAGAAAACAGTCTGTCACTAACTTCTTTAAATGGGCCCTCAGTGCAGGTCTGCATAAACTGACTACTGCCTCCTCTATACAAGATCTCCTCACCACACTTCCTCTAGCAACCCCAACACGGTCAGTGTTTGAGCCTGCAAATATCCTACATACATCAAAATCCAGGTCTATCTAATGGCTCTAGATTCACACTCTTGGAGAATGAAGCCCAGCAAGATCGTTTTGCTGATGCATGCATATCCCTACCCATGCCATGACAGTACTAGGTACAGAGCAGTGGAGTTTAATCAGTACAATAACTGTTCTTGGAATGGGAAACCCAAAATTTTGTTGCTCACAATAGCAGGACAGTGAAAACCATTAAGCCAGCTGTTGATTTATGGTAAACATGATTGCTCTGCGTAGCTGCTCTGTCAATCTATTCTTTCAAAGTAAAACCACTCGCCTAATGAGTACTGTTGTTTACAGTACAACATACAAGAGAAAAAATTACCCAGTTGGTAGTGGTTAGCTTTGGATTTCTGGCTGCCTTAAGGTACCTGACAGAAGTCCATCTTAGAGATGGAAAAAGGCTGGCAGCTTTGTCTGAATGACAGACACTTAATTCACAGTAGACTTCTCCTCAAGTTCTCAAGTGATGGAATTAATAAGTGGGGTTTTTTTCTCTCACAAAGCAGTATGAAATTTCTTAGAAACCATCCAAGCTGGTAATTTTAAGGGTACTTTTGCTTATTGTGGCAAACTAAATGACACTTGTGGAGTTTTCTTTTTGCCATTTTCATGAGGTTTACACAAAGAAAAATCTAATGCTGCTGTTAAATGAACATTATAAGCTACAATCACATAACACATTTTCCAATGAAGCTTCTTGGCTTGCTTTTGCGCATGCACGTACACACACAGTAACAGTTCCAAAATGGTCTCTGCTGGTACATGAAGTCATCAATGAATCCTCCTTTCTGTCATCAATGAATCCTTCTTCCTACTCAGGCTTTGCAAACATACTCTGTTTCCTGGCAAAGCTTTTGAAAGTGCAAATCCATTAAATAACGGGAGGAAGTAACAGGAAGTCATCAACTTAAAGCTTCCCTCTCCTGAGTTGTTTTGAGTATATTCCAAAATCACCAGATTTAGATGTTAACAGCTGATACAGAAGGCTGTTTCCTGTCTGCATTCTTATATGACTGTATCTAATGAAAATCTAAACCCCTAGTCACAAAATATTAATGTGAGTTCTGGAAACTTGCCATTTGGCCCTAAACACATCTTCAAAAAAATTCTTATTCACATATTGTAATTACTTCTTAGATTGACTATGGTTAATATTTGTAAAATTAGTTGTGCAAAATATCTGTTGAATTAGATAAGCAAGATAAATTTCAAAAGAATTAGGTCCTAACTATACTGATATTCCAACATCTACAGTTTTGAAGACACAAGAAGGGAACTTAGTAGAATACAGAGCCAAATCCCAGTATATGAAAGCTAATGAAATAAAACCAACACCCAAAGGCCCTTCAAAACAAACCAAGAAAAGCCAAATGAGTGTTTCCAAATTGTAATTTTTACAGACATTTTGTCAACAAGTAATTACACCATTAAAAAATGTCCCTGCAGCTGAAAGCTCAGAAGGCAAATGGAAAAGAACATGTAAGATTCCTACTAGACCAAAAAAACCCATGAGATGAAACAGCTAAGACAGCTTTAACACGGCAGACTGCAAAATTGAGACATTTTGCCTCCTTTTTCCAAGATATGGGCATATTCATAAATGGAAACCAAGCCTGGGTGATATTTTCAGAAAGAAGCACCTTCAGTGTTTTCAGATAAACATTAACTGCAGGTGTCAGTTTTAATTAAACTAGTGACTGCAACTTGCTGCTTAAACAACTGCTCATACTTGTAAAAGCACCATGTTTCCTCCTCTTCCTCATCAACTCACGAAACACGTTAACTGGAAGCGGTATATACAAAGACAAATTTCAGTTGAACTCAAGAATATGACACACAGAAGTAAATTCTTTCAGTCAGAACCTGCAAAAATTTCTTCTTTGATGCTGCAAGTTAGTAGAAGATTGCTCCCTTTACCCAAGAAAGAAGAATTATTTGTAAATTTCTGATGATGACATTGCAAGGGCTATTCTAAACTTCTGATGACAGCAAATCTGAGTCTATCTAATGAGCTTTGCCTTCCACGTTCCCAGATGGATTAGTAAAGACCTGAGAGCAGTTTGTCTAATTTGAAGTAGGATTCTCAAAGTATATTGCTGGTGGGATATCAATCAGGTCTGCTTCTATCACTGAAGTTATTCTTAACATCAGTGAGTTATATGACAGAACAGGACAAGAAACTGTTGACTGCAAGACACTCTCATGTTTACTATTATACTTTAGATTTAGAGAGCCACATTGCAAAGTAACAGTTTGATGAGTAAATACAGGCAGCAATACTAGCTTATGTCACTGCTAGCTCTTCCTACTGCTATGGTTGCTTGCATCCATGCAAGTTCATTCTCCATGTCATGTCAGTACAAGCATTTACCATTTGTGTGGTAAACCAGACTGGGGAGCTGATCCAGCTGAAAAATATAGCATGTTAAATAGAAAGGCAACAAAAAGAATTAAACAAAGGCAAAAAAAGACAAAGAATTCAGAGGGGAAAACAAACAAAAAAACCCCAAACAAAACCAGACAATCAAACCACAACAAAAACAAACAAACAACGAAGAAATCAGGAGAGGAAAACTCAAAACAAACAAAGGAAAACAGAACAACAAAACAACAAACAAAACCCCAAACAAACAAAACGAAAAGGTAAAAGCAAAAAGAAAAAGTCATCCCTCTCAGAGTAACGTCTCGGTTCACTGCGCAGTTGCACAAATGGCTGAGCTAACACACTGCACCAAGCAGCTGGAAACACAAATAACAGGGGCAGAGATTGCTTAAGGCAGCTCAGATGGCAGTACTGACAAATGTGTAATCGCAGCCTGAACGCCACCGACTCTTCTATGCTGTCAACAGACAGGAGGCTGGGTTTCAGAATGGCAAAAGGAAGCAGGATTTCCCAACTATCATTTGGGTTATTTTTATGCTGCTACATCATCTTCATGAGCTGAACTGCCATCCTTGCTCTTGGCCCACAAACATGAACTGAAATTTCATACCAGCATTTCACTCAAATCTTAGAATGCATTCATGGTTCAGCATAAGGGAAACAGCTGTAGTGTCTGAAGTGACAGCCTGGCTCAGAAGTAAATTCTCCTGGTTTCCCACATCCAAGCTGAAAAGGAAACACATCTCAAGAATTTCTCAGAGATCTGGAATGTTAGTCAGTGCATAGTTCTCTCATTCAAATAATTTATATAATTTCAAACACCACACACTGGTAAAAGGCAAGGAGGTTGTAAAGCAACTGAACATCTTAAAATGACATTTAGATTCTGTCAAAATATGACAGAAGAAATCCTGTAGCCTCTCGACCACAGCTTTGCAAAACCTTCAGAATAACAATGATTTTATTGGCATAACACAGCGCTAATCCCTGACTCAGCACTAGTAAAGGAAGGATTATTTCAACGAGCTATGTTGGTGTCTGTTTTGTAGCTTTCCTGCTGCCCTTCTGTCACTTGGCAATTTTGAATGTATTCAATCTATTGTATCTGAAATATTTTCTGTGACCATCTTTACACCACCCAAACATACAGAAGTATCATAACAGGGGGGTGAGGGGCAGATAGTGGGGGAAAGGGACAGAAAAAGAATGAACAGAAGAAGGCTGTTGGGTTTTCAGGCTTCCTGGTTTTATGTGTTACTCCTCAACTAAAACGTCAATAGGAGAGACATTAAAGTGCTTTGCTTCCAGGTAAAGTGCATGACAGCAACCCAGTGAGTATTAATGTTACCTCTTTGAATACCACCTTGGTAGTCACCACTGCAAGATTCAAGATGAGCTCTCTTTTTAGTTCACATATAGGGGTCTTTTGAGTGCACAGGATTATATTCAGGCAATTATATATACACACCCTTTCTTTTTAAGCTAACTGATGAAAATTTTACCTTTTCCCTCTATATTATCAAGGTGGAAAAAACCCTATTAACTGTATAGTTTGTTTCTACATAACAAGATATAAACAAAAATAAGTAAAATTCAGTTATTAGATAATATGCTCATGTTGAGAAAAAGATAAACCAACTTCTTTAACTGCAGACGTTAACACTACTACAGCCTGATCTGCTTCTGCAGTTATTTTACCAACTACAGCTCTTCACGCACTAGTGCCATTTGCACATGGAACAAGGCAACTGTCAACGCTATCCGAAGTGTTTCCAATGAAACAGAGCAAGTGAACATGAAAAAAATAAAAAAAAAAAATCACAAAAATCACAGACAGAATCAAAATTTTCAAACAGAGCCAAATGGTCAAATTAGTAATGGGGCTCTTGCATACCCAGTCAAGGGAAGATCAAATCATCCTGAGAAGGCAGAATGCATGGCAAGGATGCAACCATGCAATGCGTGGCATTAGTAACTACAAATTAAAACCCCATGGTAACAATAAGCTGTATTTAAGCACTGCTATGGTTTTCACTATATGCTATGCACGCAGTAGTTCAAAACCACCCAAAGTGACTGACTAGACTTTTTCTCTTAAATATTCATTGATGACAGCAGTTACTTCCTAAACTTTAGGTACGTATTGCATTAAGATTTTTGTGTACACCACTGAACTTTAATATGACTTGACTAAGAAGGAATCATTTCTTCTTGACTAAGGAAGAGGTTCTTTGGTGAGACACTAGAATAGGTTTCCCAGAGAAGCTGTGGACACCTCATCCCTGGAAGTGTTTAAGATCAGGCTGGATGAGGCTTTGAGCATCCAGTGGGAGGTGTCCCTGACCATGGCAGGGAGCTTGGAACCAGATGATTTTTAAGGTCCCTTCCAACAAATGCCATGCTACGTTTCTATGACTAAGAAGAATCTACATGCAAGAGACATTTCAGATTGATGCAGAGATTACCTGCCTTGCATTACTTATTAACATTTTAAAGCTTCCTATTAAATTAACAAAGTAAAACACCAAGCACAAAAATACACAAAGCAGGTGCCTTCTACAGAGAAGTAGAAATTTCTGTAGAAGTTGCCAAAACATTTGGTCAGTAAGAAATGAGAGCAATTATGTTGCCTGAACAGCCTCAAATGTTCTAACATCATAGATGCGTACGTGCCATGAAGTTCTGCTTGCTCAATGACAAAGAACCCTCACTGTAATCTCCCAGCTTTTCAAATTCCACTTTTATTAACTCACTATGAGAAAACATAAATCTGTTTCCTTTCCTGGAACATGCAACATTTTTCTTCCATTAGATGAAATGATTGTGAGGTGCAGGGGTTTTTTAGGGAGTGGGGGATTGCACAGAAAGGAACATAAAGCTATGTTCTGACATTATCTTTGCATTGGTACCAGAAAGTCACTGGAGTTTGCATATAGCTCCTATCAGATTTAAGTTGTAGAGTTCTTTTGAGAAGATGAGGATGAGGGCAAGAACTCCCTTTCACCAATCGACCTTTTGGGATGAAAGGCACAATCAAAGGCCCCTGAAGGTGGTACTCTAAGGCTGCAAACGCTTTGTTTTGTTGTCTATTCACATCCCACTGGTTTAATCAGCTGGATTTCAGAATCCCTAACGATGTGTTATCACAGAAATACATAATTTCAGGGTCAGGTCCAACAGAAACCAGTTACTACATTCTGAGGAGCAGGCCTGACATACTGTATGCAGGACATGGGCTGGTTATATGTAAGTAACAAGCTGATGTGTTCTATTCATCCATTCCCCAGGTCAGAAAAATTTTTCTGGGCCTTAATGCAATTTCCTCATCCAAGTGGGCTTTTCTTCTTGGATTTCATGTACAGTGAGCTGGCAGAAAAAGCACCTCTATTATAACCATTTCTTCCTGTCACTCTGCTAAGCTAGGGGTTGAAGGAGACCTACCAAAGCCAGAGAAATGGGATTTTGACCCTAGATCATTGTGCTTCTGACCGTTTCAGTTGCAAGAGGACAGCAGGCTGTCTGGTTCACAAGAGGAACCCAGCAATCCATACACACATTCATTCTCTCTCTTAAATCTAGCACAGACCAAAATCAGTAGCTTTCTGAGGTGACAGACAAACATCGCACAAAATTTCCCCTGTGATTTTCAGCTTGTTTTTGAGTGCAATGAAAGCACCAAAGCATCAGGAACCTGCTTATACAAGAGATTACCATCTACCACAGCCTATGTGCAGCCAGAAGGATTGCCTGCCTGTTTCTTGATGGTAAGTTTCTCCAGACCTATTGCCAGGGCTGCAGGAAGATATTCATAGTAGGCTTCTATTCCATATTCAGCCTTGATAAAGACAAGTGTAAGGCTTCAGAAAAAAATCCCACAGCCCTATTTTATCCAGCAGCAAATCTCACTTGAGCAAACTGACATTTTTTTAAGTCTTTCCTCTTCACACTGCTCACTCCTCCCCTACGGATGCTGCACTTATACGTTCATGAAGCAAAATCACACCATAGCCAGCTCAAACCTGGCACAGCTTACTTCTCTTTGCTCTGAATTTCATTTGCAAGATCACTGCCCTGATTGAGAGCCACCGATGTTAACTGACAGCTCTAAACATAAAAATAAAATAGAAAAAAAAGGCAAACAACTGTCAGTTCAAGGACTGTGCACAGTGTTTGTCAGACAACATGAAAAACTGTACTTATGTTACTGCTGACAGAATTGGGATGAGAGGGTTCCCCTCATCCCCTTTCTCTCCTATTTATTTTCCTGCCAGTACCATTGGGACTTTTAACACTACCAACTGAGATAGACTTACGTAACTTACTGTTTAACTTTGAGAATAACAATCTGGCTGTGAAAGACAGATACACTTTGTGAGCCTGGAGAGGAAGCAAGAACTTGCCACTTAAACAGAAGCATGAGAAGCAACTCCTTTCAGAGTAGTTAGGACATTGCCAAGGTTTTAAAAATCTTCATACCAGACTGCCCTCTACTGGGATGTTATTTGAATAAATTCCATTCCTGCTCTGTACAACTCCCCCACCATCCTAGAAACTGTACCAGAAATGCATACGCTTGTTCTAGACTAATGAAAAGACCCGACAGCATCTTTTTCAAACCTTATATATCTGATTAACAATAAACTGATTTCACACACCCCCCAAGCAATCCATTCAAGTGAAGAGTTGGAAATGTGTCTATATTTCTATGCCAACACTATTTTCAGCACCACAGATTTTGTTTAAATCAAGTATACTTGGGGCTGGCATGAACATGTAATAAGGAAAAAAACCTGAAGCTGTGTTCTTCCATGTTGTCTTGTAAACATATTAACCTGAGAAAATTTTGCACAATCCTCTTTTGCTCTCATCAGTGACCTAGTTTCTTCTTTCCATTGAAGATACACACTACATCTCCCTACAGTGCACCTGAGTTACACTTTTTTTTTTTATGTATCATGGCAATATTATTACTTTTGCAGTCTGATGGATCTCCTTGTCAGGTGCTTTTCCTCTTGCCAGCAAGGTATTTTTCTGCCTTGACCCAATGTTTGCAAGACCTCCAGATTCTGCTCTAAACCAGAGTGTGGAAGTTCAAGCTCTGCCCCCACTATCGAGTTAGTAGCTGAGACTAGACCACCCACACCATAATCCAACTGTCTTCACTGGAACTTGTGTAAAACCCAAGAGAACTCAAATGTCTCTGCCTATTTGCCCCAGCAAGGCCCTGTAAAACACAAGTATTTGCTTATTAAACTGCTAGGAATGTATGAAAGGGGATTTTCACAAAATGCTTTATTTTAGAATACATGGCAGCATGTTACCACCAAGTAAGAATATTCAGCACAGGGCCAATAAGCCACAATTTGATTTTTACTAAAAATATTTTCATTTTCCCCCCTTTACTCTGTGGTCTTCCACTTTCTCAAACACATACTTTAAAAAAACCAAAAAAACAAACCAGAAAACTTGTTTGATTACCCTGAATAAAAGAGTTTTGACCTACTGCACAAGGATGAAACCACATTCTGCAGCTGCATTGTTTTGTTTTATAATTGTAGAATGTTGGGCTTTTTTTCCCTGACCATTAAAAACCATTCTTCATTTGTATCAGGGTAACAGAGACATTTTACAGCTGGAGCTCACAGCACAATCCCAGAATGGAAGCTGTTTTCACTTCGATAAGCTCATTATTATTTACTAAGATAGATCTCTGTTACACCACTCTTTAAAATAACACTTTTTCTTAAATAACTACATCTCTTGAAGTTTATGCCTCATAGAGGCCAAGAAAACAGTCATAAGTAGCCATATAAATTTATTAAACAAGAACCCACAGTAGTGAGCTGGTTTGCTATTCACTGCCCTTCCCACTTTCCCAATGCTTAAGGGGCTGTTTCAATTCCAGTGGCTTCAGAACTGGTTAGTGCACTACATTCCATTATTTTCTTATTCTATAGCATGAGTTACTACCAGTCCCCTCTTCCCACCCCAAACACCTTTTGATCATTTAATGAAAGGGCTGTACATTCTCATTAATCACAAAAATTACCCAGACATTTGGGATTCAGAAAAAAAAAAAAAAAGATATTTTACATTTAAGGTTGCCTTAAGCTTTTTTCTTTCACAACAGAAGAGCCAGGAGATGCAGGATGGCTGCTTCTTCCAACCTCAGTAATTCTGTGGTTCTGTGACACTCTGCACAACAGCCAGGCTAAACCTTTGCTACTCACTACAAGCACTGGACTATAAATGCTCTTCCTTGGTCCTCCTCATATTCAGTTCTGTATTTCTGATCCTAAATTGTTCCAGCCCTCCTCCTTCAACTTAAAGAAAAGGCGCTCTCAGCGTGCTATTATCTTAAAGAAGGCTTTGCTACCTATTAGGCAAGTGTATCTCTACGCCTAATACAGAACGTATAATTTCTATGGGATTTTATACCACCTGAGACTGCAAACTTTCACTACTCTAAAAAGCTGTATAGTCTAATGAATCAGACTGCAACAACCCTCTCCCACAGAACACAAATTTGCCTTAACAACAACATGTGTAGTTCAGGTCACAATGCTGCAAAGCAATAACAATAACAATAATAATATGCATCACTCATGTGAATCAGTGGATACATCACTACAAGACATCTGTCACCAACAGAAAGCCCATTTATTTACAGAACTAGGAAAAATAAGGAAAATGATTTCCAAATTCCTTTTTATTGCTGGGTAAACTCAACAGAACTGACTAGTTTTGAGCAGTAAAAACACACACCAACCAACAACAAAAAAAAAACCAAAACAAACCAAACCCCAGAACAAAAAACCACAAACAACAAAAAACCCCTCAAAAAACGGTCCAAAGCCCCATTTGCAAGTTTACACTGGTATTCAGGTCAGCTGTCTGGTACATTTCATAAATAGATGAAATTATGTAAAAAAGGTTCTGTTTATTCACAGAACCAAGAGATAAGTCTGATTTGTACAGAAAAAGCTCAGTGTGGTCACTTTGCTGGCGAGACCTTCACATTCTCATGCACCGACTCATTTTGAATCCCACTGTTCAAATTCTTTGAAAGAACCTTTCTTTTCTGGTAGCCCACAAAAAAAAGAAGATATCATCATGGGCTGATGTGTTGAAAAGTGACAGAGTGATAATCAATTTTTTTAAAAGAGGCACTCTCATGGAAAAGTAGTTCTAGGAACACAGTACCCCAAATCCGGGTTAAAACATTTCAGATTTTTATCAAAAGTGTCAGATCAAAAGACACTCTGTATAGAAAAAAAAAAAAGTACTGATTAAACATAGTAGCTAGCAGAAGTACAAAGAATTACAAGAGGTTTCTATCCACTGCAAAAATGTCAGTTCCAGGACAAACAGAATGACTACCACTACATTCCAACAGCACTTAGAACAGTTAAGCACTGTTAAAACTAACAGGAAGAATAAAACATACATTCAATACAAAACTTAGGGTCTTTTGAATAATTCATGTAAGGAAGAACAGAGCATGGTTGCTTATCATTTTGTTCACCATGACTTTGCACAGTATAGCAGCTATTCAACACAACAAGCTTAAGAAATCAATTCCAACAGTCCCTTGCTCCATCTCCAACGCCGCGGTCCATACCATATTTGTGCTGATAAAACTCGCTCTAGAGAAACTTAAGTGTCTCCAACTGTGCACACACTATTAACAAATTTCAAACTGTATGTCTCCAATCTTCAAGTAAGTAGATAAGACATACTTCATTTTCAGGAAAGATATGATGAAAATAAATATAAACAAAATAAATGCATAGCAGGGAATATCCAGACTTGCTGATTACTGGAATAAGCTTTTTGTGCAGGAGGTGAGGTGACACACTGGACAACAAATGATCCCTCTCTGTCCTGGAATGTGCATCAGTCAGAATGCCCTCAACAAAGAAAAAGGGTATGTGATTGTGTCATTACAGGCTTGAGGACTGACTGAAAGCTAGCTAGACAAGTCTTATTTTCAACAATTCATAATCAATAATTCTTAGTTTAACGGTCAACTCTGTAACACTAATAAAAAAAATGTTCTTTTAACAAAGTGTTTTCTAATTTATACCTGCTATCAGTTGTTAAAATCTGAAAAAGTGATGTAATGATGACAAGCTTCAGGGTGTTAACCATACCTCAGCTCCTCCCATCCATTTTGGTTCATTGGGAAATTCAGCACATAGGATATCTTCTGACTGGTTAGTTCCTAAAACATGATAATGCAGCTTTTGGTGCAGATTAGTGGAGGTCTCAGTGCCTAGAAATGCAGATATTTAAACCAATTAGTTCTCAAAGAAATCCAACAACAATAAAATAAAATTTATAGAAATTTCTGTATCCTGTTGCACATAAAAGGGAAAATTAACTCAGCAGAGATAACAAGAAATAAAGTTTGAGTCTACAACCATTACCCTCCACATCAAAACAAATCTTCGAACTACACTGCCAACCCGTCCAGTCACCCTTTTCTTTTACTGTTAATAATACATTCTTCAAATGCAAAGATTTATCATTTCAAGGTTTTATTTCAAGAAATACTAAACAAGCAAAAAAAAAAAAAAAAACACAAAAAACCCACCGCCACAAAAAAACCACCCAGCAATCCCTGCCACCCTCTAATGATGCTTTTGCTCATTTCACCCAGGGTAACTAAGGGGAGATTTATCAATAATTAAACACTCTAAAAACCTTCATATTTCCACTTGATGAAAATAAAAGGAAAAAAAAAGTGCTTTAAAACACTGCATGAGGTGCTACTTCATTTTTGGTTTTTAAAAAATTTTGTTCTTGAAACATTTACCAAAACTTCAACTTCTGAACTACAAAAACCCAAGTAAAAACCACAAGGTATCTAACTTTCAAGTATGGCAAAACGACAGGCTGGAAAAGCAAATAGAGGCAAAACTCAGGCTCTCTCCAAGGTTTAACAGAGCACAGCTCCAGAAGAAGCCTCTCAGTAGCACTGCCTTATAATGAGAGCTGCTAAATTCCTTCCCTACTGATGCTCCTCAGCATTTATTTCCCTTCATGTGCTGCTCCTTGAGTTCTGCCAGCATAAACACTTTCTGTTGCTGTGAATCACAGATGAATTAATCCCGTTCAATAACAAAAACCTAATGCCTCAGACTGCTATTCATCAGGTCAACCATCCGAGACAGCTCACCTACACCCACACAAATGCATAAGGGAAGAGATCTAAGCAAGATGTCACCAGACATCAAATTCCAGCTAGTAACACCCTGTATGAAAGTGAAGTAAATCACTGTAGAGAAAAAGAAAAGGGACAACAAATTTCTAAGAGAAAGACAGGCAGACAAGAGGATACTCACACTGGGTATAGGCTTTGGTCACACGAGACCACACGAGATTAGATGTGCTATCTAATTGTGTAAATAAGCATAGCTAGTTACTTCAAATATAAGCTAGTAGAGCTAATTATGTGTTGCAACACTTTACTGAAAGGGTGATTTTGTTTCCACATAGCATGCAATTAGCTCAGTCATACTTACCATCACTTTTCCCATCTTGTTTCGGATAGCAATTATAGAACATGCCTTTTCCATCATGGGTCCATGCCATGCAACTGAATTTAACTCTCTCCAGTGTATCTGGAAGATCCTCAGGACCTTCTACTTTCATAAACTTGATAGTAACCCAATCAGAGCCACTAGAACTCAGGCCATATGCGAAGTATTCACCGTCTTCACTGAATGCATAACCTAGGAAATCAGAACCAAAAAAAGATGAAGTAAGAACCAGCACAAGGAATCAGTATTTAAAAAAAGAGGGTTTGTTATTTTGCCACACAGCTTTTTATTATTTACTACACACTAGCCAAATCCCAACAAAAGAGAACTGAAACTGGGAAAGCAGTTAAATGAACTGTGTTCACTGTACACTGAGAGAAGAGGGCTTCTTTTTGAAAAGACAGTGCAAGCAACTACATCTGGTGTCAGTTGCTGCTCAAAGCACTTTTCTAGTCTCTGTGGGGTTGTCCAGTAGTTCACATATCTACTAGAGTTGAGGTATGCACAGGTGGTAAGTATGTTCAGCAATACTGCTTATGCCCAACATCCAAATTATAATTGGAGTCATAATTCTTATACTTCACTGCGTTGGTTTTTTTTTGGAGGGGTGGAGAAGAGGTGGAGACCGAAAATGCACACAGGTAGAGAACCTCAAGTGAGATTTTAAGAGGGAAACAGTACCCAAGAAGTCAACAGAAACTGAGATGCAAGTAATGCATCCTGAAATAAAGCAAATGCCACTTCAGTACTGGAGTCACTGAAAACTAAACCCTGCAAGGCCATGAAAATTCAAGTAACTGGAAAAATTTGCTGGCCACTACCACACAAATGGATTAATCACCACTATTCTCAGCTAAGACCTCCGATATATGGCACTAACTAAACTGTGAGGAAAACAGGATTCTGAAAAAGATTCAGAAGAGCTTCCTTCATAGTTGATAAAGGATCAAATTCACTCTTGCAAGTCACCTCAAGTGAAGAGATTGAATTATCATAGGCCTATAGAGACCAGACAGTAACTACTGAAAAAAAAAAACCCACACAAGAAAGTTGCATTTTGTAGAAACTGTAGATTTGAGAGGCACCACTGTGCCACCCTAACATATTCTCCCCCATATAGCGTGTCTCACCCACAAGTGGCTATTCTGATTCAGAACAAGAATGCCCCTAGCTGTCCTCAGGAGTAACCACGACAAGACGCCTACAAGAGTAAGAACAATGCAAGCACATGCAGTATTTCCCTGAAAGTTTCTTAAAACCGTTACCCTTTTTTAGCTTAAAACTTCTTTTCCATGAAGTACTTGGTTAATAATCCTCAATGCTTCCCTCCTCCTTGGCTTGCCTTTAACAGTAAGTTTTTTGCACCATCAACATCCATTCTACAAATACACTTCTCGTGGCATGAGCTGTCACCTTTGTTTGCTTTGGACGCAACTCCCACTGTTTTTAGAAAAAACAACTAACAAACCCCTGCTTGATCTCTTCATGCTACTGCATGCCACAAATGATTCTGTGGATCTCCATTATATCCCTGCTAAACTGTCCCTTTTCCAAGCTCACTGGTCTGAGTACACTCAGTAGGTTCTGACCTTTGCTCCATGCCCTTGGATTGTTCTACTGCCCTCCTCCTCACTGTATTTTGGAGCCCCTTTTGAGTTGAGGAGACAAACTATATTTTTAATGTTCAGTGCTGCTGTATACAGTACAACAACTCCTGAGTTGCTAATGCCATGGTGTTTCTTGTTTCGTTCTCCTGTTTCCTCCTTAATCATTTCTAATATTTGAGGTGCCTGTTTGTCTGCTAACAAGATCCAGGCTGACATTTTCATAGAACTTTCTATTACAGCCTAAGAATTGCTCCCAAGTGGTCATGGTCAACTCTGTCCATTCTATCC
This sequence comes from Megaceryle torquata, assembly GCA_024611175.1. NCBI lineage: Eukaryota > Metazoa > Chordata > Aves > Coraciiformes > Cerylidae > Megaceryle > Megaceryle torquata. The sequence goes on along the minus strand of JANIJG010000537.1, from coordinate 44,813 downwards.
ATTCCTCTAGAAGCGAGGTTAGGATTGTTTGTCCCCTGTGCATCACTTATCTGCACGAAGACATTTACCTGTTAATTTATTGCCCACTCACTATCACTAAGGTCTTCCTGAAGCTCTTCAGTCATTCTTCAATCTTAAACTAGAATAACTTTGTATCAACAAACTCTGCTACCTGACTGCCCACCTTTTTTTTAAAATATATATATATATAATGAACATACTGAAGAGCACAAGTCCAAGCACAGTCCTTTACAGAAGTCTACTGGTGATTTCCACTTCGACAGTAGATCAGTTATTCCTGTCCTTGTCTTTAAATCAATTATTTATCAGCGCCAGAAGTTTCCCCTCTTGTTCTGTGGCCATTATTTCTATAAGTGCATTTGGAAAGAGACTTTGTCATAAGCCTTTCAGAAATACAAAAAGGTTATATGAACCCAATTCCTTATCTCCAGAGTTTAAGACAGGACTTCTCACTACAAAAAGCTGTAATGATTCTTTTCAGCTAGGTCACACTTGAAGTATCCACTAATTCTATTCTCTGTTTTTATTATCTGGCCTTGAAAAGACTTAAAGGACTTCTAGGTCCAAGAGCCTTACTTCTACAATAAGCCAATAAGGAGTGGGAAAATAGACAGCAAACACAAGTTAAAGCCCTAGTGAACGCAAGTAATTTTGTGATTCTCATAAATGTCACACTGTATTCCTTCACAGTCTATTACTTTAACTTCTTGGCTTGTGTTAAAGATGAAAAAACAATTTTATGAGAATTAGTCAATATAAATACATAAACTTTTTTCCCTTGCTATGGACAGCCTCCAGATCTGTGCATATTTCAGTGGAAGAGAGTTGTGAAAAAAGACATTGAGAAATGGAACCAAGTTTGTTGTGAATACGTTGTAGATTTAGAAGTGTTCTTCTGAAACACTCTGCAAATCCACACATGACTATTGCGACTACTTTGATGAACAAGCCACTTTAGCCATACTTTTATAGGTGAAGAGCTCAAAGCCCATTTCCAACTTCTGCTGAAGACTCAGACTTACTCAGCAGGAACTGCTGTCTCACTAACCTCGTAAAGCCACAGTGCCATCATCGGAAAGCTTATTTGGATCAAGAAAAACTTTGGCATCAGCATCCAAGGAGTCTTGTACATATAAAACTCGTTGGTTCTGCAGTCCTGTATTATAGAAGTGAAAATACCTAAAAAACACAAGAGGGAAAAATAAGTAGGAAGAACTCAAGGTTTTCTGTAAGGCAAACAAGAAAAACTTGTAGGAGGTTGTCTTGAAGTGAATAGAAGACAGTTAAATATACAAGGCAAACACAAGCTTGACAGTAGAGTAGGAATCACAGCTTCCTCTGTGGCCATCAAGGATTTAACCATCCTCTGTAGGTTCCTTTCTCTCCCCACTTGTATTCAGGAAGCTCAGACACCAATTTCTAAGCCTCTAAAAATGAGAGGCATCTCATCTCAACATGATACAGATTGTATACAGGAGACTGTAGGACACATCCAAAACATCTTTTAAAAATAAAAGCTGCATTTGCCACAGGTTGTTTCAAACAAACCTAGGAATACTATAAGCTCTACATAACTGGCTATGTTAAAAGCTCTGTCAGCCTTAGCACTTTGCTGTTAAAAGCACTGGCACTGGTTCCCATCCCTGTGTTAAGCTTTGTCATTCATATACCTGTTTTCAATCTAGATCAGATGGCAGACAGATGTTCAAATGAATCAGAACTGATACAGTTTCATCTGTATTTTCCAATATGCATAAAACCGTGTGCTTTGAAAGTTAAAGGAACAGAGACTTACAGAATTCTTCACATTGTAAGACAATACAGAGCTCAAAGAAGTTAAGAACTGTGTTCTACACAATTCAGAAATACTACACTTTTCTTCCTTCATAGGCCTTACAAGTATTATTAGACAAAGCCATGACTTAAATCAAATAGCAGCTTCTCCTGGAAGAACTTAAGGGGTAATGTTCAAATCTAAACACAAATTCACATATTTCCTAAGACTTTCCAGTACATGCATACAAGAACAGGAACCTAATAAACCCAGAAGGGGGAACTATACTCAAAGAGGCCTGGCTAACAATCTGTATTAGTAATATGTTCAAATAACAACAATTAGGTTCAGCAATTGATAAAATTGAAAGATTCAAATGAATAATAAAAATAAAAGCTATGTAGTTTTCCATTCCACGTGACAGAAGGAGCACCTTGCTACGCTCTCTTCCTCTCTGCAGATTCTACAGAGCAGCTCTTCAGACACTGTCCTTTAGCAGCTCTTCTTCAACAGAAAACTGGAGTAACTGTATTTAAGAATTTCTAAGTGTCATAGGAAGTTTAGGTAGTTGTTGAAATAGAATAGCTCCTCTTTCTGACCCTTACTAAGTGTTATTTAACTTGTAGAGTCCTCTTGATTTCCTCAGGAATATATGGGGTTTGGGTATGATTTTTAAACCACTGTGATTTAAGTTCAGTAAACGCCAAAAAATAGGGTAACACAAAACTAATACGACACATATTAAAATCAAACTAAAGTGTCTTAAGTTACAGCACATTAAGCTCCTGGCATAAATGTTCTTCATGAAGGACAGTCAACTGCATCAAATTAAACCTTTTTATCTTTACTGGAGACTATAATCAACACTGCCATGAGCACTTCTGCAGGATCAGGCCTTATCATCATTAGAGATAACCATGCCCAGGCACATTTGCACTGCACAGGGAGAATGGGTCAGAGAATCCTGTGCAATCACAGACCTGATTCTGGTGCAGGGTTGATTCAGCATAGCTACATCTGCATGAGTACCACATGCAAACTAATAAGCTTTGCCTGATCTGCTCAGGAAGACTGACTTCCCTGGATGCAGCACTGTCCTAAACAGCTCCACTGTCTCTGGGCTTAAACCTTATACCTCTATACACTGATGTGCTGTGCCACATCAGAGACAACTTAAATCAACATCAGCTTGGGTTCACTCCGTGCAGTATACTTTTTAAAAAGATACATATACTTTCCCTCCCTTAGTAAGAAGTATCTGCAGCCTCCTCTCAGCATAGAATAGGTAAGTAGAGACTCGATCTCCCTCAATATCTCTGCAGAAGTCTTAAGGCAATGAGACACCTTCTGCTCTTTCATGTGGATAACAGGGAAAACATACCTGGCACATCTGGGTGCCCAGTCAACAAACTGAAAAATATCAAAAAGGACTATTTGTGTTTCCCATGATGAGGAATGGCTGAGTTTTTTCATTATCTCTTTTTCGACTGCTAAAACAATCTTTAGATGTTAACAAAGTTAATCAGCAGTTTCATCCTTTTACTCCCTTTCTGAAAGAGGTCACATAAAATTGAGTAGCAGCCATAGTCTCCAGACCTTGTGTAAGCCACAGAATCACCTTCTCTTCACCTAGCCACAGAATAAGAACAGGATACAAGTAGGCTAGGTATTGGAATATAGCAGGATTTCTTTATTTCTTCTAAGACAGATATTTTTGCATCTGTTGCCTTAAGTCCTCCAAATGATTTTTCCCCTATCCCATGCAGATACGGGACCTTTTTTTCACAAGGGAATTCCCACTGCTTCTCACTGGCTGTCACTAAACCAAAATCCTACCAGCTGCTCAAAGCATGAACAACATAAAAGCAGTATTTTAAGAAATATTAAGAATATGCACATGACATTCAGGTTTTTTTCAGGATGAGGTGCCTTTAACTACACTGACAGTGATCTAACCCTGAAAGGAACTCCTCTAAGTTTTACAACAGTTATTCTACAGAGTTGTCTGAGTTTTGATAAAAATCACAGTTCTTCCTATAAAAAGAAAAGATGACAAAAGAAGATAATATGACTGAGAACTGGAGACAGTGTTGTGCTCTGCATCATGCAACCATATATATAAACACTGGGTGACCTCTCCTACTTCCTAACTATAGAGGAATAAGCCCAAATATAATTAATTTGTTTGCCTAACTAGTACTTGCTTTTGACTTCACATTCATTATCACCTACAAAGACATTTCTTGCATACCTTTTTCCTTTCTTGAAGTGGCAACTGTACTTAGGATAATCGTAGAGTTCAGTCATTCGTTCTTTGAACAGTCCTCTGACAGGACACTGCTCCAGAAAGGGTACTGTAAGCTTGTTCTGAGCCTCCACAAATGCCTGAAAGAAAATAATCACACACCCCCCCCAAAAAAGACATGAACTCAAGCAGAAATGTGTATTTCCTACAGGAAACCCTATTTTCTCATGTAATGCATCATAGACATCTTTCCCCCCATACAGGTTGTGTACTGTCACACCTCAGGAGTCTTACATACTTATTTGCATTATGCCACAATACTGTAATATTAAAGACTGGTCTTATATGTTGAACAACATCTCTTCAGGGCATGCACTGGAGTAACCAGTGATTCGGCCAAAGACAAGTCAGGTTCCTGCCATTCTTCTTGAAAACAAACAAATAAGCAAAACAATCAAACCTCATGTTATTTAGAACTCTCATTATATTTGCCTAAATGGCACAGAAAAGCTAACTTACAACATATACCTTGGAAAATTGCATCTTCCCTTACTTCACCACAAATATATAATACGCCAATACTCTGTGACAAATAAATTAGGAAATGGACAAAAAACAGAATTCCTTTCGCCCACAGACTGCACTATCACTCCAGGAGTTGTAAAGGGCTGGAAGATAACAAAACATCACATGCACCATCTGTTCATCCTATTAACATAGCACACGGGATTAGGCCTGGTTGTTATTTCTTGGAAAGGCCAAAGTACTGTCCACAGATCAGCTCTTAGGTACAGAAGACAAGAATACCTAATCTCTGAGAACTTCCAGGAGCCCAGCTTCTTTACCACACTCTTACCTCACAGTCACACTTAATGACAGTGGCCAAAATCATGACCACTCCAGCTGTCTGTTAGAGGCTGCCATCCTCATGGCATGCATGGAAAAACTGGTGCTCTGTTGGTGTTTCACCATCTCTATTCATAGCACAGTACATTAACATAAAACTAATACAAGTGTCTTCAGATGAACTACAGCTGCTAGGAAGCAGTCACGCAGGCTTTTTGTGTCTCTACCATGGAGCAGGAAGGACTAGACACAGTGTGTGGCTGCAATCCACAGCCAGCTATCACAACAATGGCTGGTGGTTATCTGTCTCAGACCCCAACCTCTCACCATCTCTTGCTTACATAGGTCTCTCTTTCAGCTGCTGTGAAAGAGCCTATTGTTTCTACATGTCCTGAAGCTGCCATGCAGCAAGGAGATCAACGCATGGCAACATTTGAGCTGCACTTGACCACAGAGCAACCCACAGAAGCATCAATCCATATTCCACAGTTTGTGTGTCATAGCTCTTCAGAAAAGCCAGCTGCTGTACAGAGTACCTGGCATACATTTACCTATTGCTATCGATGTTTACTCTTTTATTAATTCTTCAGGTGAAAAAGAGGAAAGAATAGAAGGTAAAACTGCTTCAGTAGCATTTTACAGACATTTCTCATGGTGAGAAGTGAGCAGCTGGGGAAAGCAGGGAGACACTGTCCCTCCTATTTGCCTCCCTGCCACAGCAGCACAGAGCCAAGAGCTGCCTCGCACGTCAAGCAGTTTTCAGAGACTTGTCAGACCAAAAAGTAAAGGAGAAAGTGCATCAATTATGGTCAGTCTCTACTTGAGAGGTATTTGTTCATGCCAAACAAAGCATACAGAAACTGATAAGCTTTAAACACGTGAGTACAGAATTAGTAATGCCCTAAGAGCACTTGGCTAAGTGTTGAAACATATTAGTTTAAGAACACATGGGCCGGTTACACACAAGTCACCGCTCAAGGATGACATTAGAAAGCACTGAAAAGGAACAGATACAGAGGGCTAATGTTGACTTCTGGACCTTTACTCAAAATTAGGTTCTATGTATCAGCTAGGAACAAGTCAGGAAATGATCCCTCGAGAACAAAGAATGAGGTGAATGCACTGCCAAGGGAAGGTAAATTTTTGCTTCTGTTCTCTCTCTGAGGATTGTACTGGGGCAAAGAGCTTTAAAACCCAGCACGGTAGCACAGCACAGCCCAGTGGTAAGTCCAAACAGCATGTGCAGCCTCTACAGTGTACTGCTCTTCTGTTCTCCCCCTCATCTGATGATGAAAACTTAAACCTACCCAAGAACGTGTATCCAAATTCATTTTCTCAGTGGAAACACACAAAAGTCAAAGACTGCATACAAAAAAAATCTAGACAGTGCGCGCTACACAAACTACTCAAAGTGCTGCAACGTTTTCAGAGAAAAGAAGACTTAGAAAAACATCTATAAAATCATCCATTGTACTGGATGGTCAAAAGCACTTTTCAGTTGCATTTAGTGGACAGAAAGCAGCCACACGTCTTTGTTTCATCTCTCAATAATGAGACCAAAATGGTAGCATTGCTGCAAGAACAAGAACTAGAACTGTGTGTTGCTCTCTTTTAACTGCACATGACAAACAGCCACATGCCCCACCTGCTTTCATCACTGGTGTTCAAAGAGGAGACAAGATCTGTTCTTCACAAGCATTCACTGCACAAGAGCACGCTTACATACTATTGCCCTCAGAATCTCTATTAATTTTGTTTTAAAAGGAACTTACTATATTTTTTCCCCACTTAGTATGCACCAAAGATTCCAGGACTAATTGTAAAAGGGAATGCCACTGCTATCTGGAAAAGGAGGTAGGAATTACAGGTCTTTGAAGGAGTTTCACCGAGGAGAATCCAGTCCAGTTTGTAAACTCTGTTCTTACATATTTGAGCACAAGGTTGCACTCGTGTTCAAAAAGCAAGACATAATTGAAACATTGTTTTAAGGAAAGTACAGGAACGAAAGTCAGCAGAAGACTCCCACGCTAAGATAAACAGATGCCACCCAGGCTAAAAGGCTAACAGCAACTCTACATCTTCACAAACCTACAGAGTAAGATTCTTATTTTACCTGTAGAGATCTGCAGCTGACAATCTATCATAAGCTTTGAACCAGGACAATTTGCAAGCAGAAGAAAGGACAGAATAAAGGTCCAAGTAAAGCATAAGCTTACGGGTATCTCAGAAAATTAAGGTAATTAGAAAAGCAAAAGAACTTCTGAAGTGTTGTACTGAGTAGAGATGTTCTGCTTGAGGCTGCAGTGTTTAGCCATTACTTGAGCAGGTCAATGAAGTGTAACTAAATTTCATCTAAAAAAATACACACCACAAAAAATTTTAACAATGCTTTGTTACAATGTACGTACTTTTTACATGCCACTCACTACTCTCTCAAGGTAATGATTTCCCCTTGCAAGTGCACTTTCCAAAGAGAAGTCTTAGGACAGAAGTTGTTTTAACATTATCAGTCTTTGTTACTTATCTGTAAAGTACTTACAGTTTGTTTAACAGTTACCCCCAAAATCTTCATATCTATCTTCTCAGTAAAAGGTGGCTCAGGGCAACTCCTACAAGGGGGCACATGCCTTTTTTTAAATATTAAAAAATAAAACTAAGTAGTCTTCTGGTAGCTTGCCTCTTTGCATTTACTTTAGTATTTAGCTAAGAAAAATTCAAAGTATAATTGGAAAATTATCAAAACACATTAATGAAACACTGGCTTAATAGAACTACAAATCCATTTGATTGGAGTTTTGAGAGCTTCAATTCATAGATTCATAGAATGGTAGGGGTTGGAAAGGACCTCTACAGATCATAGAGTCCAACCCCGCTGCCAAAGCGGGATCACCTCGGGCAAGTTACCCAGGAACGCATCCAGGCAGGTTTTGAAAAGTCTCCAGAGAAGGAGACTCCACAACCTCCCTGGGCAGCCTGTTCCAGTGCTCCATCACCCTCACAGGAAAGAGGTTTCTCCTCATGCTGAGGTGGAACTTCTTGTATTCTAGCTTATCCTCATTATTCCTCGTCCTATTACTGGACACTGTGGAAAAGAGACTGGCTCCTTCCACTTGACACCCACCCCTCAGTTACTTATAGACATTAATGAGATCCCCCCGCAGTCTTCTCAAGACTAAACAGCCCCAGTTCTCTAAGCCTTTCTTCAAAGGAGAGATGTTGAAGTCCCTTAATCATCCTCATCGCTTTCAGTTGGGATTCTCTCCAGCAGATCCCTGTCTCTCTTGAACTGGGGAGCCCAAAACTGGATACAGTATTCTAGGTGTGGTCTCATCAGGGCAGAGTAGAGGGGGAGGAGAACCTCCCTAGACTGGCTGGACAGTTTTCTTAATGCACCCCGGGATACCACTGGCCCTCTTGGCCACAAGGGTACACTGCTGTCCCATGGAGAACCTACTGTCCACTGGTACTCCAAGGTCTTTCTCCACACAGCTGCTTTCCAGCAGGGTGACCCCTAACCTGTACCAATGCCTGGTGTTATTCCTCCACAGATGCAGGACTCTACACTTGTCCTTATTGAACTTCATGAGGTTTACCTTCACCCAGCTCTCTAGCCTATCTAGACCTCCTTGGTTAGCAGCACAGCCTTCTGGTGTGTCAGCCACCCCTCCCAGTTCCGTATCATCTGTGAACTTGCTGAGGGTACTCTCTATCCCCTCATCCAGGTCGTTGATGAAGCTATTGAACAAAACTGGACCCAGTACGGATTCCTAGGGAACATCACTGGCCACAGGCCTCCAACCTGACTCTGCACCGCTGATCACAACCCTCTGAACTCTGTTGTTGAGCCAGTTTTCAATCCACTTCACAGTCCAATCATCTATCCCACATTTCTTGATTTTTCCTATGAGCATGTTATGGGAGAGCGTCAAAAGCCTTACTGTGTCCTAATCCATGTACAGAACTGTTTAGCAGAACTCATCTGTGTATGCTACATGATCCCTGCTCTTTTAACCCCTGTCAATCCCTCCTGTCTGAAATGAGTGACATATCACTGCCTACCCTGTCAGTAACTTTAGGTACTGTATGACTGACGTACATAGAGTAGCATATACTTTGTGGGAAATAAGCTCTTTTGTGGACTACAGCAAACTGCAAAACAAACCAAGAAGTTGCAAAGTCCCACCAAGCCAAATTCAGGTCAAGAGCAGAAGTGTCATTTTGCAGTTGTGGCCTATGTCATCAGCAAAAGTGTTTTACCAGTGTGGCACCACACTGCAACTGTCCACAGATGCTTCTTCAGTCTGACTTAAAGGTCAATGGCCAAACAGTAGCACAGCATGAACACACACACCACACTTCCTCTCTCCAAGGGGAGATGGGAACTTTGCCATCTGACTAGGGGCTTAGTTTTTATTTACATATCTGGAAAAGCAAGTTTTGTTTGCTGATAACAGCACAGGACTATTCCAATCAAGTACACATGGGGAAAAAAGTGATACAGTAAAGCACAGAGATCATGATCATGGAAGGGCCTACTTCTTCAACAGCTTTTCCTCAAGAGATTGAAGAAGTGGCTTGATAACTGGCTCATAGCCAGCTCCAAGATTGCACATCTAAGAAGAAATAGTCCTGCTTAGCCACCTGCAGATTTCAGTAACCTCCTTTTTACAGCAGATATATACACTGCATATGGAATAAGATCATTTTTGTGACCTGGCTGAAAAGCTTCTAGACCTATTTGACTTTCACCTAATTAAAAGTAGGCTGTGGCCTTCTAGAAAAGGAAAGATCCCATTCTTGAACCATCTTAGATTCAACTATGATGTGTCCTTGGGGTGACCTAGATTAAGCATGTGTGCCAACAGCAAACTAATCCACCAAAGGCTTCCCTCCCAGAACATCACCTTGTGATGGCCATACCCATGCAAGGGAGGGACAAAAGCATTCAGGTCATTGCAAGGAGGAGAGAGAGCAGAGAGAAGTGACAAACACCTGACTTAACAGAAACCTGCAAACTACAGGGAATCAGACACAGAACCCTCTGCACTCCACTCACAGTGCAAAAATACCTGATTAATCCAATTACAAAAATAAAAAGAGAATCCCACCCTTCTGTGTTCACTCACTTGTAAGTTGCCAAATGTCGGAGTCCACAAGATTATCTGGACAAGCCACAGGAAAAATGAGTACGATTCTTTATACTCAGTTGTTTTGGCTAATTTCTTTCAGTCCCAGTCCTGTTACCCCTACAATAGGCATCAGATGAAACTACCATGGAAATTCCAGAGTTAAAACCAATCTGACTTGCCTGTGCTGCTTCTTCCATGCTTTGAGAAACAGTAAACTTGATGTGTCACTGACTCACATCAACACAAAGTGAGGCATACCTATTTCTTTTCTGTGACACACCAATGCTTGACATAACTATTTCTGCTAAGTCTAGAAAAGTAGAATTCGAACATATTTGTGTATCTACTCAACAGCACATGCCAAATAATTTTGTCTGTTTGTGTGTGAGAAAAGATTCACAACTTTATAGATGAATGACATTCAGTCTTTGCTCTTGGCATAGACCAGAGTTTTCAATGTTACATATACTCAAATCAAGTATGTTGTAAACAGGAAACAAATTGGAGCCCTTTCACTACAGATGAACATGGATGCCCAAGGAATTCTTCATCTAGTTCTCTACTTAACATGTAGAAAATTCAAGGTAACCTTTTTTTGAAGGTGTCTAAAGTATTTTTACTTTTCCCCAAAACAAATGGAGGTTTGGGATATTAAGGCGTGAATAAAAAGCGCGAGCAACTTGGAGGAAGAATGGGAAGGACACAGGTCTCAAGGTCAGTGACTTGAAGGCTTGAGAAGCCTAAAAAGCATGCTCCAAATTACCTCCAGAGCCTGCAGTCATTCACTTGTCTTTATACCAGTGTCTGGTTTGATTTTGTAGGTGTAGCAAGGCTATTCTGCAGAAGTCCTGTGAACTGTCAAGAACTGGGAGATAAAACTATCAAGAAAGTTTAGCAAGAAAGAGTGGCTATAAGCAACCTCTGCTGCAGAGTGCAAAGAAGTGCAATAAAGCAGATGAAAGCAGCTTAGCGCTTCAAGATTATTGTTTTCTGACCTCTTCTACAAAAGAGGTAGAACAGCAAAATACTTTAATTCCCTGTGCTCAGGAACTCCTTGAACTATTGGAGAAAAAAATTACATGCTTGTATACAAGAGTGGAACTCCCTCCACTCTTTGCATCATACTACTACTGCACTGCAGAACTTTGTGAATGTGTGTGGTTTTCCAGAGTGTAGGCAAATAAGATTTGACAATATTTTTATTTCACCAATGTGACATCTTGTGTCTGGGCTGCTGCACTTCTATGAGGATGGTATAATCCTTCAATCCTTATTTTGCCTCCTATATAAACTACCACCTCTGGAGAATGAGATCCTACCTCCTCCAACTGTTCTCAACCGACCTCTTCCCAGAATGTGGTAATAGTATTGAACACAGGGACACAGAAAGTCAGGTTCCAGCATTTTCTCAATCCCAAATCTTTCATCCCCAAAACCACTTTAATAGGTATAAGGCCTCTATAAAAGATAAGACATAACTGTATCTCCCCACACATATAACCCTCTGAATCAGCAACAAAACTATCCCCTTTCTTATGGATGCCAGAATGAAAAAATGAAAATATTCCCAATTTACTAAATATCTCATTTTCAATGTTAATATCAATGGCAGAGTTTTTCAATGAAACATGATCCCAAATGAACCTTTTTAATCCATGCGAGTCTTTATATATGCTGATAGATTTGCAAGTAGTGAACGGGATCCTGACTGTACACATTTTATCTTGCTCTTGACAGTTACAGTAAGTTCTATTTGACCAACCTCTATCTCATCAAGATGTATTATGTAAACACATAACTGAGAGAAGGTAGAAGGAATCTCACTAATGGAAATCCATCCTGCAGGATACTTTTAAGTGGAAATCCTGCCCTCCATTATCTTTCTGACACCATCATGTATACTAGACAGATGCCAGTGTTTCAGATCTGGAACTACAGTTATCACAAAGTTATTAGCCATTAGAGAGGAACCCCCCTCCACATTGCCACCCATCACTTTCTAGCCATCACTCCTGCAACTCCCTAGGCCATGCATCTTCCCCATGCCAGAGGAACTGGCTTACAGTCATACTTAGTATTTTTCAGGATCCTCTCTCCATGAAAGACCAGATCCAGCAGGATTGTCTAGCTATACCAGACCGTGGGCTGAAAACACTGCAACATCTGCAATCTATAATAAAAGCCACTAACAAAGCCTAACTCTGGGAGGAAAATAGGTTTGTTTCTAAAAAAATGGGTTAAAAAAAAAGAGAGTATTCACACACTTTGTCACTGTACAAAGAAAGGAAACCAAATGAGTCTTCTTTCTACCCTTTCCTAACTATTTTATTGTGGCAATTTTAGATGTACTTAGGACACTGGATGAAGCGCTCTAAAATCAGTGTTTCTCTCTTCAGTGTGACACCATCACCTTGAGCATTCAAATTGTCAAAGAAAAACAGCTGCAAGATAAACAAGGCCTTAGTTTTCCAAATTTGGTGATCCAGGTTATACCGACTGTTCCCGTCTTTCCCCACTGACACCAAAGTACAAAACAATGGGATTGCTGTCAGTGCCACAACATATCTCATAAAATACACCTACATTCACTATGTAAGTTTTCAAAAAGTATTGGCAGGTCCTTCAAAAACAGAGTAAGCACGCACCCAGTTTATAAAAGAGAACCACATCAAAACAGCCAAAGAAAAATTACCTTTGTCTGTTCACTATCGGGATCTTCAAGCCAGCAGTATGGGTCACTTATTTTGCACCCATGGTAATCCAGCACCTAAATTTATGAAAGACAGTATTTTTAAAAAAAGATAAGCACACAGGGAAACTCTATTCATCAAGGAATGATATTGAGACAAAGGGTATTTGAGATTTCATAAATGCATACAGTGTATAGCACTTCTATAAGAAACGAAGGAAGAGAAAAGCTCCACCTTGCTCCCAGGTGAGTTGTTAATATCATTCTTTGGTGATGGCACCAAGGCAGCAGAGTTGTCCTCAGAAAAAAAAACCAAAACACAGAGCACCAGAGAAATGCAGAACAGGAACATAAATTCCTTCCGCAAGACAGATTAATAAAGTAGTTAAAAAATGCCAACAAACCAAAACCCCTAAAAAAATCCCAAGCCCAAGTGAAAACCTCCTCCAAATCCAGGTGTTCAAGTCAAATCACAAAACCCAATCACTGGGTGTGCCCAAAGTGGTTTCTGGTTACACAACTTGTCTCTGGTTTAGCCCTCCCTACTATTGCTGCTTGGAAACACGAGAGTAAACTACAGATAAAAATTTTTAAAACCCAAACAACCAAACACAAAAGACTAACTATCCCACGTGGCTGAATTTATCTGCTTCCTTCCTCCAGTATACAAAATAAGACTAGATACCTGCTGTTAGGAGTGGCATAGTTCAGCTTTGTGCTCCACTATTAAAGTATATACTTCAGTTTTTCCAGTGTTGGCTCATGTCGGCAAACATTTTGGCTTAAAAGTTGTTAGTTCTGTCAGTAATCCCTGGGCAGGCGCCTAAAGCACAGTCCTTTGCAGAAGGAGAAGAAAACTGAACCCATTTTAGCCAAACGTACACTGTAATCCCTGCCTATCAAGTTACGGTCGGCAGTACAAGGAGATGCGCTATTTTACAGATGTACCAGCATATAAAACCAGACTGCTTGTTCCTTCCTCCCCACGCTGCTCCGGCCCAGGAGGAGGCCCGGGAGTTCCCCACAAGACGCAGCGACACCACAGCTCCGGGTGCAAGCGACACTTGCACCCCCGGCTCGGCAGGGCCTTGAGACCCGCTCGCCGAGGCCACTCCGCGGCTCCGGGCCGGCTCCCAGCTCCGCAGCCCGCCTCGGGCGATCACGTTAGCCCCGCACGCTCGGGACGTGCCCGCATGCATCCACGGCCACGAATCCCGCTTTTCACGAGCCCCCAGCAGCCGCCATGGCCCACGGAGGTTAAAAACCCAAGACTCTTTAAACGGAGCACGCTGGACTTTTAACGGCCGAAGCCGAACAAAGCCCTGAAAGCCGAGAAAATACCTAAACCCCCGGAGGCGGCCCCCGCCCCGGGCTGGCAAGAAAGGCCGGGCCTGGCGGCCGCCACACGCCGAAAGACTGCCCCGGTGAGTGCCGTACTCACGGCGGTCTCGTCGCGGTACACTTCAGGGTACTGGAAGGCCTGCATGGCGGGCACCGACGGAGAGAGGCGGGAAGAAGAGGAGGAGGATGATGATGGAACGAAGCGCAGAAGCGGCCGCGGAGCTGGCGCTAGCGCTGGGATTCGGGCCGTGGCGGCAGCCGGCAGCAGGCACACAGCGCGGCCGAGGCGGAGCAGCGCCGCCATAGGCCCCGCCCAGCCGAGAGGATGCCGGCGGCGGCGGAGCCGGGCCGCGCAGTGCCCCCTTCAGGGAACCGCCGCACACGCAGGGGCGGGGCCGAGCCGGGCGGGGCCGAGCGGCTAAGGCGGGGCCGAGCGGCTAAGGCGGGCGGGCCGCCAGCGTCCGGGCTGTTCTGGTTCTCTGCTTGCCGACGCCGTCGGAAGAATTATTTCTTCGTCAGCACCCGGCCAGGGGTTTTCATCCTTCTAAAAAACGTATAAACTAAAAAAAGAAAAATAAACCCAAACGTATAGATAATAATAATAAAAAAAGAGGGGTTTATTCTTTTTCTTTTATTTTTTTTTTCCTTCCAGCTACCCAGCCTTGACTCAAGGTGTGGGGAGTGGCTCAGGCCAGACCCAGAGAGCCGCCCTTTATGCTGCTAGGAAAGAAGCACCTGTTTCGCGGGTTGAGGCTGAGGCAGCTCGAGGCCGTTTCTACCCTAATTGTTAGAGCATTTCCATCAAATGCACCTCTCTGCAAGCTGCCAGAGATTCCATCTTAAAAGCAAAGGCCCAGTTGGCCAAGCCCCAGTGAGGATGGCTGCTCCAGATGCCAGTCTAGCTGGCTGGTCCTTGTCTGCTCACCCCTGGTGTCAGGGGCTCCTGTTCCCTGCTGGCATGGACTCTGGCCTGTGCAGCCCATCTGGATGAAAGTGCACCTGCTGTAGGCTCTCCACCGGCATTTATTTTACAATACAGATAGCTTGCAAACATTTTTCCTCCCAGGTAGTACCCCCGTGTACACTGGAAGCACACAGAGGACAGGTTGTTGTTTGGCTTGGTGACATGGCTGAACTGCTTTGCTTCCCAATGGTTGTTGGTTCAGAGTTGCTGCCAGCAGCCATCACCAAGTTGTCCTGTCAGCTTGGAAAGGACTTTGCTGCAGATCATCTGGGGTGAAGTTGTGTGTACGTGTGGTGTCTGGCACCAGCTGGAGACAAGGAGGTTTGCATGCGGTGGTGTTTAAAGGTTCCATCAGCCCGAAGCGCATTCATGGTTGCGAATAATGTAACTGCCTGGAATGACAACGATCTAAACCATTTCAGAAATGGCATCGAATGTTTCTAGTTACCGGCTCAGAACTGTGCCTTGATTGCTTACTCTTAATGAAAAGTTACCATCTCTAATTGGGCATCCTGTGGGGAGGTGGAGAGTTGTGCAGATATGAGGAAATAGGCCAGCCCCATAATGATCACTATTACTGAGTGACGTTACTGTTCTCGTCAGCTTCATTTACATCCTAAACAACACCTATGCCACTACTTTTCTCTTTCGGTCATTTTTCCTTCTTACCTTGTTTCTCTGTTCATCTTCTCCCTTTGCACAGCAGGAGCCCAGCTGCCAAATGCACCTTTTCTTCTGGCACTCAAGAACATGGAACCAGCAAGGTGGTAAATGTCAGTGCCTGGACATGCCCAGTGCTGATAAAAGTTTGCTCATTGTCTGAGCAACTTGCTCAGGTAAATACTGTCAGGCAAAGGCTGCCACGTTTCTGTCTAGAGCCTTCCAGGCAGAGTTATATATGCACATAAATTTGCATCATAGGGGGAATTACTAGCTGAATACCTTTGTAAAGCACTTAGCTTGCCCATGTGCTATGTAAACAAGCTGTACGTGCACAGTGTGTCTGAGAGTTTTGAGCAGTCTCAATTGCAAATGCACTTCGTACATGGCAAAGGCCTTGCATCTGATTCAGAGCTGCAGTTTACCTGGAGAAAACGTCTTGCTTTTCAGCCTGAAGTTGTTGTCTGGCATGAATGTATTCTGCATTTGTCCAGAATTTCTGGATGTTTAGCAGCTCAGCTAGACTTGCAAGTAGAATCATAGAATCGTTAAGTTTGGAAACAAGCTTCAAGATCATCAAGTCCAACCATCTACTAAATATTACCAGGACCACTAAACCACATCCTGTAGTGCCACATCTAGATGTTTTTTAAACACCTTCACGGATGGTGGCTCCGCCACCTTGCTGGGCAGCCTGTTTCAATTCCTCACCACTCTCTCTGTAAATTTTTTTTTTCCTAATATCCAACCTAATCCTACCCTGGTGCGAGTGAAGCCCATTTCCTCTCATCCTATCACTAGTTACCTGGGAGAAGAGGTCAGTACCCACCTCACTACAACATCCCTTCAGGTAGTTGTAGAGAGCCATAAGGTCTCCTCTGAGCCTCTTCTTCTCCAGACTGAATAACCCCAGCTCCCTCAGCCTCTCCTCATAAGTAATTTTCTCCAAACCCTTCACCAGCTTCGTAACTCTGTCTGAGCAGCCGTACACCCAGTTCTCCTGGGCATTTCCACAACTCCCCATTGTGAAAGCAGCCAGCTTGAGGCCTACTGGAGGCTTTGGGCAGATGTGCTTTAGGCACAGGCAGAGCTCTGGTCTGCCGGGAGAGGGCAGCCAGGCTGCGCCCAACTGTGCAGCAGAGACTGGGCAGCGCCCGGGTTTGTTCAGGCTTCAGCAACCCTCTCAATCCTGGGCTCAGTAATTCCTGAATGGGCTGGCAAACATCCAGTAATCACAGTAATTATCCATTACAATACCTTCCAGTTCATCCTGGATACAGAGAAGGTGGGCATATACAAAGAAGCCCAAGAACTGGTTGTCCGAGATAAGATCTTTGGGCCTATATTTTACAAGCGGTAATTTTCAATCAAAGGTGCACACTGGGGACAGAAAGTGAATTTTCTCTTTACTGTAAATTTATTCTTTGTGTCTTTGGGGGGGGGAGGGGAGAGGAACACACATCAACAACAACAAAAGGAGCAAATCTACTCTGTCTGATCTTTTCTTGTCAGAAAAGCATTTAATACAGGCACATAGTGCCTAAAAGGCTGCTCAAAACATGTTTTCTTTACTGAGGACCATGTACCCACCATATAAATGGAGTGCAGTGTGCAGTCTGCTAACAGAAATACTTACTATGAAAAGTGTAGCAATCTTCTCCCTTTTTCTGTAGAGTTGCTTAACACAAAGTTAAAAGTGATTACTGTTAGGATTGTACCATAACTGAAAATCTGAAGCTATCATGATGGTTTAGTGTTTTAGCAACAAGTAAAATTCTACTAAAATTTTCCCCTTTTGTGGGCCTAACTCAATGCCAGCAGAATTCAGACATGAACTTTGCTGAGTGTTGAGGGTAAGCTGCTGAGTAAGCAAAAATTTCTCTTCTTATATTAAAAAAAAAAAAAAAAAAAGAGGTTTGAAAATCTCTCAGTAGTCCTTGTCATTTTATCACACTCCCACGTTAGCATGAATCTGATCATTTGAAAAACAGATACTGGTCTCTGCTGATATTAATTATACTTCTGCTGATCATCCAGTCATTAGCAAATCTCTTTCAGCTTAGTCAGCATCTCCACAATGACTCACAGAAAGTAGTGTATTGACTCAGTAGGAAATGACTTCATCATCCTTGTCAGGGAAGATCTGACAAAAAAAATCTAGCAGCAAATTTGGGTTTTACCTTTCCTTTCCATCCTCTCCCCAGCCTCACTCCACCATTCTGACTTAGCAGTGACAGGAAATTTCTTTCTTGTAGAAAGAAAGCAGGTCTGTACCTTTACTCCTGTTCTCTTCCATGTATTTTTCCTTTATCTAATTGTAGGACAGAAGTTTTGCTGTTCAGATATTTATCAACAGGTGTCAGCAGAACCTCAGTCTTTCAGTATTGTGAGTGTGTGCTCAGGTGTACAAATAATGAGTTTCAGAGGAATGTGACTCTGAAAGTGTCTGCCCTGCTGGAATTCTATTTTGGAAGCATGGACTCAAGAGTCTAAGTCCTGTTGATTTCCAGTGAATCTTTGATACCTAAATTATGTTCACCTACTATATATATTAATCATGAAAATTGTTATTAATCCTGAAAATTATGTATTGTTTATGGTTAACTGAAGGCTGGCTTATTTTTTTGAGATTAATTATAAAACAGTTTATGATAAAAAATATTATTTTATTATCCCAGATACAGACACTTCTCCATGATGTATGTCTGGTCAAATAGACTCCCCAGAGAGGTTGTGGATTCTCCTTCTTTGTCGACTTTCAAGACCTATCTGGATGCATTTCTGTGTGATCTGCTCTAGTTTTGTTCTGCTCTGGCAGGGAGGTTGTGCTCAATGATCTTTGGAGGTCCCTTCCAACCCCTAAACATTCTGTAATTCTGTGAGTATTTGAAAATACAATCAAGCAAAGTAGTATTTCTTTGTGGTAAAGTGCTCCGTGCACCATGGGACAGGATGGGCACACTGAAGTCAGTGTCATGCTGTAGAATATTACTCCAGCTTGCCCTGGGGTTGTGCATTGGTGTGCTTACACTCCGGGTGCTGTGAAGTCAATTAAGCGATGTGGGAATGTCCACATGGGGAGATAGTGTAGAATAACAATTACAAAGTAGTATTTCAAAGTGTTTAATCAGGGAGGCAATCTAAACTGTGATTATGGTATGAGAAACATATCTAAACTGGTGTATGAGTAGCAACAAGCAGATCATAGTATAACTACACTCAACTAAAAATAACTTTTCTTCAAGGAATTATTTTCAGACAGATAAAAGTTAAGGTATTTGAGGCTTACCTTTTCCTTTTGCAGTGACCTTCTTTGTGAAATGAAGAATAAACAAAATTCTAATCCTAGAAGAGGCTGATGACCATTTTATTTTTTTTAATTGATGCTTTATTTTTATTCTTCAAATTTTAACTGATAACAATTGGCCATTACAAGAAGGATTTGCCAAACACCAGAGATCACACAAGAAAATCAGGGCCCTTGTGTCAGCTTTCACTGAATTTGTTGTGTTTGGGTCTTTTAATAAGTTATCAGGGAGTCCTCCAGTGTTTGCAAGGTGAGGTACTGTCTACATTGCACCAGATCACTGTGTATTCCTGACACCTACATTATACTTACTTCAGCATTTCTGGAAATGTATCCTAATCTTATACAACTCAGCTGGGAGTCCATGGCTCATCTCTTCTGCTGTTCTTTTTAAGAAGGCTCTTGCAGAAAAGTTAGAAGGGTTTGAACTTTCCTTGCTATACAGTATTTAAAAAAAAGCCCAACACAGTCAGTAGAAGATTTTCTATCTGCTTTTTTCCCCCACCTATTTCACTGATCTTTCCTTCAACTCTTCATCTTCTCCCACCAATCTGCAAAAAAGATCTATCTATTTAAGCATCATTTTCTGTCTAATGAAATGATAGTCATTCATTTGTGTGCAAAGATAGGAAATCCATATTACTAAAATGGAAAGAGTTCTTATTTTTTATGTGTTTGCTTTAATTTTATTTTTGCCTTTCTGAACTATTTTTTCTTGTTATATGATGCAAAAATACTTTATAAACTAATTCCTGTCTTCAGGCATCAAAACCAACTAAGATAACCTTTATATTGAAAGGCACGACAGTATAATTCTTACATGGCAGTATCTGAAAATGGAGATGTGTGAACTGGAAGGAGGCTTTTTATTCTTTTCAGTTCTGAAAAATGTAAAGATAATAATTTTCTTGCTTTGGATGAAATCTTCTCCCAATTGAAGTCAAAGGAAGTTTTGTCACTGATTTCAAGAGGGTAGGAATGTCACCCCTAATCTTGGCAGCGAGCAAAACAGAAGGCAGCTTCCTGTTAAAAGCTTACGACTTGTTGACAGAATTTGAAATACACTAAATATAGGGAAACTGATATATTTTTCTTGGAAAGGAAAACAATTTAACTCCTTTCAGAAGACTCCACATCTAGAAATATCTTCTTCTGCAGTCATCGTTTACCACTGTTTAATACATTTCAAATACATGTGTTCAAATGCCTTAAAAATAGAACTTTCTATCGTACCTCAAAAAACATTTGGTTTGGGTTATAATGCTATAGAAACTATAGATCCCTGCAGAAGAAAAAAATATGAGAGTCAGAGCATTAGAAATGTGATTCCAACTGAGTCTTGCACATGCTTTGTGAAGAATCTCTCAAAACAAGGGAAAAAGAAAGAAAGAAAGAAAACTGTATGAAATTCAATGACCACTTCATCTGAAATTCAAACTACACTGGGCAATGTGCGAGGTTATCACACACAGCAGTGCTCTAGCCACCCAGTATAACAATTCATTTAAAATATTGCCACTACAATTCCACAACAGAGACAAAAATGAGAAGAAAGAAAGAAAAAAAATCACTTATAGAAGTGTTTTAAGAAAGGCATTGAATTTTGGTAGACATTAAATAGATATACTAGTAAAGATTTATTTATTTATTTGTTTGTTTATTTTAACATTCAGGGATAACTTCACCCTCCCTTCTAAAGAAGTATAAATTGAACCTGGTCCTGTAACAGTAACACATTCCCAACATTTGTGTGGCCAAATTAAAATCCCTGTATTTCTAGTACCAGGGCACCTGTGCAATACAGATGTGGAGCAGGGCTCCACTGTGCCCTTTTTCCTCACATGCCCAAGTGGTAGAGATGCTTGATGCATTTATGATCTAATGACAGAAAACAGCAGGTATCTACATTTAGGGACATGAAGGAAAATAACGATACTGATGATACTGGTCATTGTGCATGTAGCACAGCCTGCCAACAGTTTTTTGCAGGCTGGCAGGACAGTGTAGGAAGAAGATTTTACTGGGGTGAAAGGTTTACAAATGTGCAATGACAGCTGGTGCCCTGGGTTGTCAGAGATGGCAGCAGGGCTGCAGTCTGCACGGAGGAGAATTATGTTGTGCTAGATGACAGGGGAGATGGTGGGAAGATGGGAGGAGAGAGGAAACCCACTTACAGCTGTGGGCACAGAGGAAAGAGCAGGAAACATGCTCTGTCAAAAACAGGGAGAAGCATCTTGTGGCAAGAGGATGAAAGCTGGACTGGTAATTTTAGCCGTATGAAGTGTGAGGAGGGTCATAGCTTTGAAGTGTTATGTATCAAAATTTACACAGAGCAGCAGCAAAGAGAGCTTAGAAGAGAGATTAAGAGCTCTTGTGAGCCATACTGATCTTGAGCCGATGGCGAGACATTCAGAGAGAAGGAGGCTGAGCTTTGGACTTGGACAGAAGGGATCATACGGGTGGATTTGAGTCATCAGTGCAAGCAGTGGAGCTTGTGTTTACAGACGAGCTTCCCTGGAGAGGAGGTGCCCTCTGCAGAAGGAGGGAAGGCGACCAAGGGCAGAGCCCTTTGGAGCCCACAGAAAGATGGAAAACACAGGGGCATGTTTTTCCCCTGTTCCAGAATGTGATTCATTGATGGTAAAAGCTTTTAATAACTAATTTTAAATCCTACTACAAAAACTTTTAAAGACACATATTCTAATATAGCGTGGAGCTGGTAGAGAATCCCTGTGTGATTTACTGGGTAAACAGTCTCATTTGGAATTTAATTTGAAGTTTCTCAAGTTACAACAATATTACTGAAAATAAATGCATTTTATGTATTTTGTTATTTCCCTTTCCTGGAGGAGCATGCAGGAATTTCAAAGGAACAGAAATTACCAAGTCCAATACATATTAGAACAAGTTTAACATTTTTCTGCACTTGGAAAATTTTATGAAATATTTGCAAATTTGTTTAATTTCTTTTAGATTTTTCTGTTCTTATGAAAGGGAAAGAGAATTTGAGACAAAATTTTGTGAACATAAGTTCCTCTTCTGAACACTTTTAGTAGATGTTCTCCCTTTGCCTTCAGTTTAGAGGAAGGAGACATTCTTTTCACTTACTGGAATAGGTTCCTGAGTGTGGCCAGGGAATACAGAGCAAGTCAGAGAAATTGCAGAAATAAGTATGACACATTTGGGTGAAAGAAAATTCTAGGAAAAAAATAAATCCTTATGAGCTTTCCTCTAATTCATCGAATCTAATTAATCTAATTAATTCTTACCTTGTGGCAGGAGCCCTATTCTAAACCCTTTGCATACCTTAGAGTCATCAAATGTCACAGGACAAGGCCAAGGTAGAACAAGGCCTCTGCCCTATAACTTTAGAGATCCACTATTCCAAAGCATTGCTGAAATTACCCCGGTCAGAAGGACACTTTATGCACTAAATAACAAGTCACAATTCTTGTTTCCCTTGCCCCATTCCTCTCATATGTAGTGGTACTGTGAAGTCAATATTCAGCAGCCTTTTCTGATTTCTAGCTGCAGGTTATTTGATACCTTACAAAAATTATTTAATTATCTATGGTTAAATATTCTAGAGGAAATAAAAGTACATGGGGAAAAAAAAAAAAAAAAAAGCAACCTTAAAGGAGAGAAAAGAAAGAATTAAAGACTGGGAGACCACATTTTCTTCTGCAAGAAGGGTCTTGCTTGCCTGGTAAACTTCCTTTGATCTCTAATTAGATGTTAGTTTGTAGTGGGGATTTTTTTTTGATCCCTAATTATGGTAGATGTTATGTTGTTGATGTTAGTGCTGTAAATAACCCCCCTCTGAATTCACTCATTAAATCTTTTCATATTACTCATTCTGTCCCACCAAAACTTACTTCAGTAATTAAAAATATGATGGTAATTTAATCTGTCTGTATGACTACTTTGTTCAGATATTTATTTCAATAATTGGTTTTTATTACAACCTCACAAAAATTCATCCTCATCATTTCATTAGAGAAGTATGTGAAAAGCCAAGAGGTATTTGGAGTTAGGCTGTGCTTGCTCACTTTATTTATGCCCTTACTCTTGTGAACTGCAGGGTATTTACAAAGGTATAAAGGGTAATAGTTGTTACCACACCAAGTATAACTTGCAAAATATCTCCATTTGCTTCATGATAAGCTCGTTATCTAAATCTTGTAAGCACTAAAGAGATCAGAGAAAGAAATGTACCTTTCTCTTGAGTAATGCTACCTGGATTTTCTTTTTGTCTTATAGGAGACTGGCATGTTGCTGTAAACCAGCCTTCTTAATCACTTGTGCACTCACTGCCCTTAACCGATACCAGCGCTGCGCTCGATAGTGTACAGATACAACTGCAGGCACATGGAAATAGACATTTTCCTATACAGCTCTTAGGATTTCTCTTTTACCAGAGATAGCTGAAGATTGCTGCCTACATAAGGTCTTTGCTCATGCTGGCAGGTCATGATTCAAGCTGGCAGGTTCCAGCCAAAGACACACTAGGGCACTGGGTAATTAGTGGGAATAACAGACTTGCTCCAAAGTTCAACCCTTTGGGAAAAGCACAGTAAATTTAATATTCGTGCCCATATAACTACTAAAAACAGGTGAACTGGCCTTCTAGCTCCAGAATAATAAAACTAACAGCCTCATTTCCTGGAGGGTGCTGAAAATGAATTAAGCCATCCCTCCTTGTTCCAGAGAGTGGAAAAGTTGGCAATCAGTCTACTCCAAGGGAAACCAAACAGAACTAGTCCCTTGCTCCAAAACACAGGAGAGCCCTCCCTTTACTCCTTGCAGAAGAACACAGAGCTGAAACCACCATTGACTGAGGTAAAATAATCCCTTTTTTTTTCCCCTGGGGGCTGCCAACCGCTGGACTGGAACGGGCAGTTTGCCTGCCGAGACATCCATTTCCTCCAGCCCGCCACATCTGGGGGAGGTTAAGCCCCCCTTAATCACTCCTGCTAACTTCTCCTTTTTGGGAGAATTTATTCACCAGTGGAGAGAGGGGTTCAGTGATCAGGGTGCACTATACCTGAGACTGACACTTCACAGGTCACATAAAAAGAGTTTTATCCGTGCCTTCCCTATTGCCATCCAATCATTCAAATCCCCCTCATAATATCTCCCTGAATGGGCAAGATAGGGTTTGAAAGACAGCGAGGAAATGATGATGAGAGCCTTCATCCCCCAGCTCCCTGGTGATCTGCCTTAGAAACCACCTAACAGGCCCATGGCCTTCGTGACTGCAGTAGTCCAACTGGTGGACCACAGACAGGTCTCCTGCAGTACCTCATGGTTCTGAAACTCCACCAGGCCCTCAGCTTTCCCTGTGTACATCTGAAGGATGTCTTCACCATATGTGACCAAAAATCTCATGATATATTACACTGTGTTAGAGGAAAATACTTGAAGATCCTTCTCCAGTGACTCAGGGAGGACCTCACTTGGTCCAGGAAAGCAGGGCATTCTGGAATGTCACCACTGGAGAACCTTTAGCAGGTCTGTGGTCCAGCTGGTGCTTACAAAGCAGGTTGAGTTACTCACATTGGTTTTGCTACTAATTTTGCAGAATCCTCTACTTTCTGACATGCATAAACAAAAGGCCCTTTTACCAGTACATACTGTGTTGTCCAATGTGGTGAAAAATGTTCAGTCCCATGAACTCAGGTCCCCTCCTCCCTTTCCCCTGCCCTTGCATACCTGCACACTCAGCTTTTCCCTCACATACAGCAAGATGATCTTCATCTAGGTTTGCTTTACTTGCTTATCATAGACTCAAGACTTAGTACTATGCAAAGTTAAAATCTGTTGAGCACAAGGGCTTTTGACCCTGACCACAACCTGCTGTTCCTTTAACAAACAATTAAGACATTCCATGTGTGACTAAATTTGAAAGCAAACCCAAGAATTAATCTGCTTGTTTTAAATAGGGATATAAATAAGAACCACCCCAGCCATTGCCCAAGAGATAAGCCAAAACTTTGAGGTTCAATAAAAGTTCATTCACTTCCATAGTTTTTTAGGCAGGATCTCTTGGGTCTTTATTTAGGGAATAGGGTCTTAATTTGGGAAGAATATCTTTATTTAGGAATCTTAGGGAACACAATGTACCCCTGAAGCTTGGAGTATATGTCTCATTTCTATGTGAGTAACAGATTCCTCTGGGTATGGATGATACTGAAGGATACTCAATAGTGTAGCCAAATTCATTGGTACCTAGTACAAATAATGTTTCTGTGGCACTTCTAGTTCCAGGGTGCAACAGCAACAAATAAATACCTATAGAGTTATCTGTATAACTCTGCACTATGTGTACCTCAGAAACCCATGGTTTCTGAGGAGAAGAGAATCCAGTAAAAAAATCTCAGCATTTAAATCAGGCTTAGCATAGAGGTGTGGCTGGTATAATGTAGCTTAACTTTTAAAAAAAGTTATTAACAACCAAAAAACCCACCAAATTTTTAAGTTAGTGACACTTTCCTAGATTTCTTTTTTTTAATGGTAAATATCTTATATAAGATGGTGTATTAGATCCTTGAATAAGCTAAGAAAAAAACAACTTTTAGATGTTAATATATTTATCTGTTACAGTTTTAGATCATATAATTTAGGAAAATATAAAATAGTTTCAATGTTCTATCTAGGTAAAAAATGCTAAAATAAAACTGCATGTGGTGAGAGAACTATTAATGTAGCTTTTTAGCATTAAAAGTATTTTAGTACTAATGTTTTAGTAGCATTTTTGTCATGAAAAAAACCTATTAAAGTACCTTTTTAGAATGATTTTTAATAAAATCAGTGATAAAGTTAAGACATTATGGAAAGTGACTATACCTACACATTTTTCTAGGTGATACGGAGTGCAGAGAGTTCATTTTTCAGGGTTTGTAGATTGAAGATTACATATTAACCACTAACCTAACTGATAACTCTATGGACAGAGTCCGGTTTTCTATGTAATATGGCCTCACTTGTCCCATGCATAATGTTTTATGAGAGCTCTAAATTTTATGCTCTCAGTGTTTTCTTGCAAATTATTTTCCATGTAGGTCAATAGAGCCTTTCCTAAAGGATTCAGAAAAATATCTGTGGATTTTCATGTAGATAAAATGAAACTTACATGAAAACTGCTCTAGAGATGAGTTTTACTACAGAATGCCAAAGCGATCAAGTATTCCTAGTACTGCTGCAAAATGAATTTGTAAGAGCACTGCTGCCTGTGTAACAAATGCACACTACAGCCTATCACTGCAGCGTAAAGCTTAAATACTTTGAGGAATTCAAGTACTTAACAAGTATTATGATTTCACAGAGACTGGATGCATGAGCATCTTTGAAATCTTAGTGCCCTCTATATAAAATCAAAAGGAAGGTCAAGGGGATTTAATGACGTTTCTGGCACAACTCTTTTTGAGATATACTTCCTCAGAGTAGTAGAGAAATTACAAATTTCTCTGAAGACGCTAGTTTAATATTGTATTTTATTAGCAGAAGAATGTAAGAACATTGTTACGGCGATTCTTACAATGGTAATTTTTTTTTTTTAAAGAAGGAAGCTTTCATGCTACATTTTAAAGAGTGGTTTCATAGCAGTATCAGGAGTGCCCAGTGAAAGTCAGAAGGTTTGTTCTGTAAAACAAGAAAAAATATAAGCATGCAATGGTATAATTTTCTTCCAGGTTAAAATCTTTAGTGTCTCATGCTACAAGTGAACTAAAGTCACGTAACCATCATACGTTATTGCTCAAATGCAGCACAACAGTATCGATATTGGATTCGATTTCCTTGTAAATCCTTTGTGATGTTTTTTTTTCACAACCCTATGTAAATCAAGTGAACACATACTATTCATTAACAAGTGTATAATTTTATTTCTGCATTTGTAGCATTAACATAACAGTCATGTTGTTATTTTATGTCCCTTTGTTTACAGACATGCTGTGAAAGTGTTTCAAACACCACAATGCTGAGATATTCAACTACTGGTAAAAAAGAACAGTAGGTCTTTGGATGGATTCAAAACACCTTGCTGACTGTATTTGCAAGACAAATGTTGTATTGAGTCTTTTGACTCACACATTTGTTCCCACTTCACAATCCTAATGAATTTTCATTACATGACACATTTTATTAACTATACATTTTATATGTGCCTGCTGTTTCAAATCTATCTAATAAGTAATATTGTAATATTTTAGCAGTATTTTCAATCCAAATCATCCCCCTGACTCTGATTGTGTCCCCCCACATTTGTTTTTCCAAGAAATTTCAAATTCACACGTTTTCCACAATGAAAACCAAATGTTAAAATGTAAAAATGTTTCCCCTAAAAAAAGTGTTATTTTATAACTAGCAACAGTATTTTTTTTTACTTTAGTCACTTACAAACTGCATTTATTCTCTGTAAGATGTAAGAAATACCACTTTTCACTCAGCTGAGGCAACAGTTGCTTTTTTGAAAGGCTTTAAAACCAAAATCTTTAGAATGTTTTAATTAACTTCAGATAAATCACATCTTTTTGATTTCCTGAAAACTCACTTCAAAAGGCATATAGTACCTGCTTGTTTGATTTTTGCCTGTTTTGAGGAGTTTCCTAAAGATCAGAAAGTTTAGAGGTCAACAAGATGATCTGACCCTTAGTAAGTGAACCCCTAATTATTCTGAACAACCGAGGCACTGGGGGTCCAGGATCTTCATTATTCTCTGAAACACGGTGTTTCCACAGAGCTCTGTTGAGAGATCCCTTTCCTCAATCGGGTCTTTGCCCGTGCAGCAATTCTATACTTCACATTTTTTGTTTTACTGATAAGACAAAATCGGTCCAAGGAGATACAAACTTGAGGTTTGTTATCATCTTGTTTTACCACAAATGACACAGTACACATTATAGGATTTTAAAATAGCTCCAGAAACTATTGTATTCTGCTTCCAAAACTGAGGCTGTCTGAAGCCCTCAGACACTGGCAAGGTCTTTTCAAAACCTTCAGGAGCTTGATGCAAAGCCAACTCAAACTAATGAGACATTTTCCACTGGTTTAAATATGTGATTCCTCAGAGTGCAGTAGATGTTGTGTGTTACAAAGAAATAGGTTCATTTTACTTTCAGGCTTTATAAGGGATTGTGGTGTGTGTTTTTTTAAACAAGCAGATTAAAGGCTAGCTCCAAAGCCCACTGGTCTCTGAAGGCTGAATCACACTGAAAATTGTGTTCTGAGGGTACTATATATTTCACCAAGGTAAAATTAAGCTAATAAATTCTCCCATCCCTTACCCAGATGACTAGTTTCTTCCTCATCCTGCCCTGCCCCTCTACTGAATGTAAGCTGAGTGGTGCCTATGGTTGCAAAGAAAGACCCTAGTACTGAGATGTGTTTTTTATGGTTAGATTTAAGGACTGCGACCTGTGCTCTTAAGCTGTAGTGATTAATGTTACAATACAAAAGTTTCAGGCTCTAGACTCCCTTTTCTTTGGGTCTTACCTGGACAAAATATTTCTGGCCCAGATTCTGAGAGAAGCCCATTATTTTAAAGATATTTTTATGAACTCAGTTAAAAATGAGTAAGAACTGAGGATTTCATACAGTAAAAATGGTGACTGACCTAGAGGGAGCTCTGGCCAGGAGCTCTGCTTGAGTTAAATATGACATTATTCTAGTTCTGTGCTGCTGTACACTTCAGTGAAATGGCTTAGCCTTATTTTAAAGAAACAGTCAAGTTTTTGTCTTTCACCCATTTTTGTTGCCGGTTCCTGTCTTTTAAGTACAGTCTGTATGGCTGCACTGTCTGCTGTGTGCTGGTGTCCCCACAGGACCCTTTGTTTCCTATCTTTGAAAACATTTAAAACAAACAAGACCCTTTCTCTTCCCATAGACAGTACACGTAATATTAATGGTTATCTACCTGTGATAAGCAGAGCAGTATCATTTTACATGACTTGAAAGGGTTGTCCATATCGTCAAGCACAATTAACTTGTCTTACTCTCACAAAACAGGCTTGGGGGAGGTAACTAAGAGGCCATACTTCTTCACATATCTCAGAAAACAGTTCCGGGACAAGGGGATGGTCAAAAGATACAAAAAGCTTCCAAACAAAAAGCACAACAGGCTTTTTATTGAGATCACAAGAATCTGTGCTGCGCCTTCTTGATCTGATACCTTCTGCGGTGCCTGTATGGGTATTCACTGGAGATGATCAGTTTACAAGTTTGAACAAGTCTAGCTGCAAGATTTCACTTGCTATTTATCCCATTTTTAAGGAAAGCACACTCTGTAAATACTCTCTGGAAAACAGTGAACATTGTTTTGATAATATATTCAGACTACAATAAAATGCATGCTGAAATCTTACAGAACTTTCACCATTTTTCTGTTTCATTTTTGTTTTGTAGCCTGAAGAGCAAACTACGAATGAATGGTAGCTCCAGTTCTTTGAAGGAGGATTTCAAACTCTAAGCACTAGCTCTTCTTCAGTTCTCAAAACTAGTAAGTTTAACAACGATCTTGCTTTGAGGAGAGAAATTCCATGTAATACATTGTGTAGAGAACAGTGGTTTTCATTTAGCATGTTAACATATCGCCTCTGAATCACCACTGAATCAGTGTCCTGACTGAAGTTTAGGGTAGTGCTGTCCTGTCGAAGATGCCATTTCAAATGAAATGATGTTGACCACTTGGGCTGTGAAGAATTGCATAACATTTGTCATGATAACACAGCTATTAAATGTGTGACGTGACCAAACACCATATCAAAGTATTGCTTTAGCCACACATGTGATTCCTGCAATTAAACAAAATACATTTCACTTCCCATCTTAAATAACTGGGTAGTATTGCTGCCAACAAGATGTTGAATTTCAACAAAATTGACTGACAATCAATATTACATCACTGTATCCTTTAGTGCTTGTTAATCAATATTACATCACTGTATCCTTTAGAGGTTGTTTGCTTTTAAGATGCTGTAGGATCCTTTGGGAGAAAGCATCCTAGGTAATGTAAATCTTTTTCTATTAATAACATGGTAAGTTTGAATGTGACATTTTCTTTTTCTGACTAATTTTAAAATCTTTACAATGCCAAGGGGTTTGTGTCTTTTCCCAGTTTAATTTACATACATAGGGAGAGATGGCTAAAAGGAAATTAATCTTTCTTACTCAGATAAAATATAAAATAGAAAAGTAACAGAGAAATGCCTATTTTTCTATTTTTTACCAAAAAAAAAAAAAAAAGAAAAAAGAAGTATAAAATCTGTAGACTTATTTTCTTCAGTAGAAAAAAAAAAGGTTTTGACAAGGAAGAGAAAGTGTTCCCACGTGATTTCTGTTCTTTTAAAATTATTTCCTGAGGATGGAATCATACCTGTGTATACTTTCCCCTTGATAAGAAAAGGAAAGTTGGAAATGCTTCAGACATCCATTTTGATTTCTTTCACAATGATTAAAGATAACCTAGCATGTTTTGGTGAAGAAATCAAAACGTCTTTTCTTCCTGATATCCTGTAGTGTCCAATTTTTGCCAGCTCTATACTGACCAAAAGCAGCCTGCTTGAATACTCAGGAGGTTCACAAGGGTTTAAATTAGGAGGCTGTGGAAGGTATTGTCTGTAAGGGAGAGAGGAGCTGCAGTGAGGCACCACCGAAGACGGACCAGGTCTGTCGATGCTTGCAGCCCATGGCTGCTGTAACATGAAGCTTGTAAAAGGTCAGCAGCTGTGCTCTGTAGGCTGCTCTCTGTCTATCTGTTCCATCTCTTGAAATAACAGTGACTTCCAGGACTCCTTCACCTTCTTCCCTCTCTGGCCCCGGCATCCCCTCCCTGATCCCTCTCTGGCACACATCCTTCAGCGCCACTCTCTTTTCTTCCTTGAGCTTTTCCTGTTGTCATCACAAAGACCTCTGTGTCCTTTATTGTACTGTGTTGTCTCCTTGCCTGGCTCTAAAGCCTATCCCTGGCTGCAGAGATAAAAGTGCCCACTAAGAAATAGATGGAGATTTAATTTAGAAAAAAACCACAAACACCAGAAAGGGTTAAGAAAAAGAAGCATTCTGGTGCCCTGTTTGGAGGACAAGTCCATCACTGCTGTAACTTAGGTAAATTCCTAATTTGCTTTTGATCAACTACTTTCTCGTTATCGTACCCAAACTTTGTGAATTTCCTGAACAATCTATTTATGACCTGTTCCCTTGAAACTTGGAAGCAGTTCATTTGAGAGAAGCTTCCATATTACTCTGCCAAGAGAATTACCAAAATAGACCTGAGGCATTGTTATTTTTGTAGATTCATGACCCTTTATTCATTTGTTTTTTTAGAGATTATTTTTTGTTGTTTGAAGCCATTTTCTCTCGGTGACAATGAAAGTTGAAAGGGGTGTTTTAAGCAGTATAAAAGGAGCTGTTTGAGTTTGCAGTGCAAATTATTTCAGAAGGACCTGCAAAGCTGATAGAATAAGAGTTCACATTGCTGCTATAACATACTGTTATGTGGTATATCAGGTACTAAATATGGACTGAGAAACGTCACTAAGCTGGAACTGGAACTTTGGGTAGAAAAGCAATTTGCCACAGGTTTTTAAGACACAAATTCCTGCTTGAATTCTGTCACAAAATGAGGGAACTGTCTGATCTGCAATAGCTCTGCCTGGTGCTGCAGGGCTATGGGCATCTCCTTTTCTCATGAGCTTTCTCACTGACGTGCTACCAATGGGGTTCTTTTGCTGCTGTGAGTGTTTGCCACTAACAGGGCCTCCTTGGCACCTACTTGGATAAGAAGCACCAGCATAGTAAATGGCAGGTGAAGGGGAGACAGGCTTTGCTGTTCACAGACACCAGTCCTGTGCAAATTAAACCACTGTCTGCAGAGATATACATGCTCTGGGGAGAGAACTTGGGTTCTTTGTCTTGACTGTGCACGTAGCGGGGGAAGTGCCATGTGCACTGTTACACCACCACACAGACATGATTGAGGTGTAATAACAACCTCTTCTCTCCCTTGATTTGCTAAATTGTTTTACTGCAATATAGCACAAACACAGGAAAAAATCTATTGGCATCCAAATCATGTGCCTACCCAAAGAATATTTCACATTAGGAAAAAAAAAAGCAAGGAAGCAAAAATGGTGAAGATTATTAACGTAATAGAAATCCAGTGAGCAATGCAGAGTTTTACAGACTTTGTCATTAGCTGTTCCCCAGTGCCTGATGAAATACTTGACCAGGGTCTCAAAAGAAATTCAGCTGTGGTCAGTCCAAATAAAGAAGACAGTAGGACCTATTTAAAAGGAAGGTATTTATTTGTAGTAGCATAACTGTAAAACGTTTCTAAGACTGAGAGATTACTTCCATGCAACTTGCTACAATACCATTCATGGATCCAAAAAGACACATAAGCTTGCCCAGACATACAAATCACAAGAAACTCTCAAAAATCTATGCTGAAGCTACATTACAATTTAGGAGCATCCTTATACCCACTCTACTAAAGATACCAAATCTTATCCAAGCACTTTCCCTAACCCTGAGTACCTTCAGCCTACTTCAGGACTGAGCACTTAAGAAGTGCTCTGAACACATGTTAAGCTCAATGTAAAAAATACTGTAAATATTCAAGCTGCCTTATCAAACAGCCTGGTACCTATTAATCAGCATCTCATTTGCATCTCTTGTTCTTTAATTTACTTTTGAAACTCCTAACACCCAAGGCAAATCTCAGCTCAAGACTTACAGATGTGGTGTGTCCTTCCTGACTCATGAAAAAAAGTTTCACTGTGGGACCCCTGAACTGACATTGCCAATATTTCACCCAGCAAATGAGTATTCCTTGCACTTAAATGCATAGTTGCCTGGTCATCACTCAAGACATCTGACTATACCATAGTCAAATACCATTAGATAAACACCCCACTTCTAAATCTGGAGGAGTTCTATGACATTTATAAGCTCATCTACTTTAATATTTTATATGCAGAAAACCCTGCTTTTCCAAATGGTAATTTGTTAAAATTATAGATTATTCTGTAATTCCAATAAAGAGGTGATTTTACAGGGATATACATGCATTTCGTCCCCTAGACCCTGTGCTTAGCATTTAAAAATGATGACCAAGACATTGCTGTCCCCATTGAGAGAAGAGGTGGGATTTCAGGTCAATGAGTTGAACTGATATTTCACTGGAGAAAGTCCTACTCTTTATAACACTTCCACCTTTCTTTTACACTATTACTGCCAGAATAGCCCACTTATTGCACAGGTGAGATTATGAGGACAGTGATTGATCTGAAATAAAGCCGTGACAGAAATTGTGTGAGTGGATGGTGGAAAGCAATTTGATGACTTTTTAGCCATAGTGAAAAATTTTCTTCACTTTAATTAAGTTGATTCAGACTGTAGTCTAGAAATATTGTTGAAGTCCTGCTCATCTTAAATGGCAACATAGCCATTTTCATGTCATATCTGTCCAGTGAAGACATTCCACTTCATCTCAGTAGATGATGACCCATCTTCACTTACGTCCTTTAGCTGGGATACAGCAATGTGATGTTTCTCCAGCAGTTTGATGCTGAAGAAGCTTCAAAAGGCACAGGACATTACAGCCCATAGGTTATCCGAAGCTGTTTTCTTTTCCAGCTCCTGCAAACCACTACAGGCACGACTCAAAAGTTTCTCAGGCTCTTGGGTGAAGACTATGATGAGGAAACTCTTTCCTCTGCTTTTGTGAAACTGTGTGTAATATGGATGCCAATCTTTGCAGAAGACACATAGTCATACTCATGAATAAACTCCTGTGGGGTCTGAGGATTATTATAATTTCACCAACATATTTCAACCATTGAAACAATTGTTTCTGAAATGGCCTTCCTAATACAATTGTGGGAGGAAGAATCAAAAATTACTTTTAAGATTAATTTATGGATGGGATTATATGGCTAGATATGATGAATCCAGCATACAGATTAATGTTTGAGCCATCAGTCGTTGGCTGCTTCATTTTTGGGCCTCTGATCAGAACAGAAAGTAGATGTGATCTCTGTTGTTCATGAGATAGGTTGTGTCACATGAATGTAAGGCTTCATGTTTCTGCCAGCCACCAGCAGACACCAAAGTTTTTTTCTCTCTTCTTTGATATTAAACTTGGCTCACTGTTTGTTTTGGTTTTAAAATAATTTCTTCTTGCTTCCTTCTTCAGCAATACACACTGTCTACGGTAAGACCAATGATAGCATGCAGGATGTGCTGGTGCTGAGGCTCCAACCTGGTGTATAAAGTGATCACCAGATTTGGGATGAGGAACACATTTTTGCTCATGCCATACTGGTGAGGCCCATGGGTGTCTGGGAGGCAGTGGGGACTTCTTTACAGAGGGGCAAATAAATCATTTCCTGCAAGCCTGTGAGCAAGCCAAACAGCAAACATAAACAGGACGTTGCCAGTGATCTTCATTTCTCTTGCTCCCTTCTTGTGGCACTACATAGTCCCACAGGAATCTTCACAAATCTTTTTTCTGTTGTATGCCAGGAAATATATGGCTTGTGGTAGATGCAGACATGTGGAATACATGTGCTCAGCATCCTTTTAGGCCTGTTCTCTGTATTCCAGTCTGTGGGATAGTCTTAGATTCCACATAGTAATGTATATGCTAAAAAAAAAAAAAAAACAAATGGAAGGGAAAAAAAAGGCCAGAACTCTGTACCAAAACCAAACAATTCACTGTGTGCCTCTCCTCTTGGGGAGAGGACAAGAAAACAAACAGTGCATGATAGACACTAACTGTGCTACTTAATGTGTTAATGGCAGTTACTTGCAAACTTCTGATGATTGAGCTGCAAGACTCCAAAGCACAATAAATAAAGTAAGGCAAAGTAATACAGCCAAGCAGAGATTTTACTGTGTGACACCATAAATATTTTTAGAATGCTAAGCATAAATTTCCTTCAATTACATAGACAGGGGAACTCAAAGGTAAATGTAATTGTTAATATTCACAGTGTGTGGGGGTTGGACTAGATGACCTTGAAGGGTTCCTTCCAACACAAACCATTCTGTGATTCTGTGTATCTAAAATGTGCGATTTATTGAACATCTATACTATGAACAAGTGTACTTAAAGACACAGTCTAAAGTGTTACTGTCTGCTAAAATCTCTTCACTTAATATTTGTAGAGTCCTGAGCAGTTTGCAAGTCAATTAAACACTGATAGAACAGAGATAAATGCTTCCTATTGAGAAATGTCACATCAGTCTTTCTGCTTCATTTCATTGTGTCATTTAATGCTCTGAAAGGCATTCAAGTGACACAGCACTGGCTATGATATCATAGCATAGGCTATATAACATCCCGAGGCACGTGCAGGTGGGTAAACAGTATTGTAGTCAGTACCAACTGGCACAGACAGCAGAGAGAAGCTGTCATGTGTTTACTTTTAGGGCATATTAACATGCAACCAGAGTCTTGATAACAGATTTTCTCTCATGCGTTACTCCCTAAGCAGCATCATGCAGGCACATGCAACTTAACACCCAGTAGCTCTCTCTTCCTTGAAAATTAAGTCTGGCAACCAGTGTTCTCAGGATCCTTTTAGGATTATGTTTCCTCTTGCTTTCTACAAATGGGAATGTTAGCAAACACTGTCACTCTGCTCTACGTGATACATCACTCACGTTGTTAGGGATAATACGTAAGGCACTGGAGTTTCAGGACTGCTTAAAAAGTTTCAGTTCAGTTAATGCTTGCAATTCTTCAAACAAATGAAATCTACCTATTGTCCATTGTCTTTATGAAGAGCTCAAGAGGCCTTGTTTTCTTAAGAGCTACATAGTTACAATGAAAGTGAAAGCATGCCTGGTGAGCAGAGAGACCATATGTCCCTATTTTAATATGAGGCCTGAAGAATTTGGTTTCAAATACTTGAAAGCTTCCAGATTTTTATTTCATTGTTGGGACTCTATGCTATTGTTGTTGGAATATTGCTCGATAACAGCAAAATGTATGTTCAGAGTTGACTTAGAAGTCATAGCTATCTTGAGTACTATGTTTCCTCTGAGTATAAATACTGGAAGAAGTATACACTAGTATTTAGAAGTATTCTGTGAGATAAACGTAGGAAAAAGAGAGAAAAGCTCGACGCATTTGGGAACTATTAGATTTTGTCGTGTAAGTTGGTGTCATATGATTCATACCTTGTGATAAATTAATGCAGTACCCTGAGATAGAAATAAATAAGTCTCCAGTTCTCAGAAATGTGCATGCATTACTGTTGAATCAGAGTTTGGCAACAATACCACTGGCAAACATGAAAAAAGTGTCCCTTTGTATTTTTGTTATTTTTGGAACTGTATTTTGAAAAAAAAACTTTACAACTCATAGATGCAGCAAGCCAAAGAGTGCCAGCTAGCCTATATAGGCACAAAGAAAATTTGCTGCATTTCTTAATCAAAGCAGTGACACAATCTTTTCTCTATTCCCAGCTAATGGTGCTAAGTGTCCTTTCCACTGTGACTGAACCACGCTTCCAGCAGTAGGGGCATCAGATGGAAGGGAGACATGGGTCCCTCTTCTCCATCTGTGCCTTTGTTCACAGAGAGCACCTCAATTTGAGCTTGATCATATTATACATTCATGGCCCTGTTTTACAAAAATTATAAAAATAGAAATTCAATTGCAATCAGGAAAATGTAGTTGAAAAGAACTGGAGACTTCAGTTTACTTTCTGGTTTTGGGAAAGCAACAGGACATAAAAAAAGAGAAATATGTATAGAAAAAACAGAGGCTTGTGTGTATTTCTTGTCACCCTACTGTATACAAGGGAAAGTCATTAATATTACAAGTCATGACAGTTCTTCTTGATGATAAAATTGCTTTGTCAACAAAAGGGCTAAGTATCTAAATGTATCATATATCATCTCCTGCTCTTTCTGTCTATATATTAAATACTTGCTTGTTTAAGTATAATAAACTCCTAAAATTTACAGCTTTTTCCAGGATTTTTATGTAAAGTTAACTGAAAACAGATTTTACTTGGTAAAAGAAAACAAAACCCACTACAGTGTCTGCAACCAAAATGCTTCAGCTTTGGAGTCACTTCTCAGAACAGAGGAGGAATGTTCTTAGTGAACTGCTGCTGCTGCTGGGGATCTCTGCTGCAGCACCTGCACCCAAGGCACTTTGTCAGATGGGAACACCCCATCTCCCCTGCTGCGTACCCCCCTCAGAAAAGTGCAGCATCAGGTGTTTTCTTCTTTACTCACCTTTTGGTCCTTTGGCTTGACCCATTGTAGCTCACCCTGACTCATCTCCAACAGGAAGGGTGGAGGTTTATCTCTCCCAGAAGAACCAATCTGGTGATTACAGGGCTCTTCTGAGATGTGGGAATTCTGGAGTCATGTTCTCTGAGGCTGATGATACAAGCCAGATTTCCTGCTTCCTGGATGAGGCTGCTATGGCATCACGCACAAGGTGAGCACAGGTACTTTCTTCTTCATCCAAGCTTAAGGAATAGAGGACGTAACACTGCTTCTGTGGGCTTAGAAAAGTATTTGAGGCTCTGAAACCCAGTTTCTCAAGGGTGCCAGATCCAAGCAGGAGAAAAATATATACTCCTCCTTTTTTTCAGTTCTTATTATGGTTTGACTTGGAAGTCCTGTCACGCTGAGTAGAGCACTCAGCTGGGAATTCATTCTGGAGTGCTTATCTCTCTCCATTCAGCCTCCTGGGTACCTCATCCAGAATTGTGAAGTCCCCTACCACAGCCAGGCGCTCCAGCCTGTGGTGTGGGTTATTGCAAAGCTGAAATTCCTTCTGGCACCTTGGCCGTAACACTTTTCTGCTAAACTAGTGGACACTTAGCATTGGTGTGAGCCAGCTGCTTCAGTACATTCTTATTCTGCCATTGCCAACACATGCCATCAAGTGCTGAAGGTTGCCAGGAGGTCACCTAGGAGGGCATTTGGGTATGGATGCAGATGGCCACAGAGCTCTAGCAGGAGACTCTCAGATCTTCAGTAGCCAGGACCCAATCCAAGGCCTATAGGAGTTAAAACAGAAATGGCTCTCTTTTCATGTGAATGAGCTACTCCATTAGCTGCATGAAAACAAAACAAAACAAAACAAAACAAAACAAAACAACTTGTTTCCAGCACAGGCCAGCTATTGGGAAGCAACATTAAGCTAGTACACTGTTAAAAGATTGTTGAGAAATCAGATTAAATTCTTTTGAAATGGCCTGGGGTGGAGACACTCCTTTAAACAGTGAGATAAGAACACATATTAAGGGAAATTATCAGAGAGTTTAGATAAAAATAAAAGTATTATAACATCTTGAAATAGGGAGCATCTCGCAAGAACTTCACCAAGAACCAGGATTTTTTTATCTGACGGTAAAAGGAACTGTGAAATAAAACCAGAACAAACCAATACATCTATAATATAAAGGGGCAACAAGCCAGTCCTTGGCTTTGGACAGCATCTCTAACTGGAGCTAGTGAGCCCAGACTTGTTGCCCAGAAGAGTGCATGACACAAGTGAACAACACTCAGGATGAGCTGCCCTTTCAATACCTTAAATCCTGCCAGCTTAACCTTCAAAATTGCCACTGTGGTAGTATCACAGCTTAAAATATATCTTTCCTGGTTCTTTATGTGTGTTGCCCTGAGAGTTACGCTTGGGGCTAATTGAAAGCAGGAAGTTAGGTGCTGTTATTTTTTAACATGTGTATGTAAAGCTTAATAGACTAAACTAGCAGGGTCAACAATAGGCAAAATTAAAACAGTTCTAAAAATGAACTAGACAAGAGGAAACAATTACTGGGCTGCTATTTGGAGGAAACAAGCGCTGGGTGGTTCAGTTGCTAACACAATGAAGGAGACAGCCCATGATGGTGCTTCTAAACCCTTCCTGGTCTGGTATTCCCAAACTGTCCAGTGTTGTTTACTTGCCTGGAACAACGCCACAGACACATCCTGGTAGGTTAGGAGTGATCCTTGGTGACTGCTATGAGAAATAGGAAGGGGGCAGAGAGGGCAGCAGTGACGCCTGCTCGTTTGAGGATCTGAGCAGTGAGTACTTTCGTCTGTAGCAATGCCTCTGGTCAAAAAATAACTCCAGGAGGTATCATGGACTGCAGAAAGCATCAGCAGATAACCTTCACAGTCTCAGGTCTGCTTTTAGGATGTCAAATGGTTTGGTAATATTCCTGCTGCCATATCCTAAAATCATTAAAGCAATATTAACTGGTGGAGGAAAAAAGAGACACGACCTTAAACCAAATGCGCCAACCAGGAGGTCAGAGGACATGTCATAGTTTTTGTGCTGACGCAGACTTACACTGCATCCTTGGATGTCTCACCTTCCCACTGGTGACTAGAGCTGCTTCCTTTCTCCTCATCCTTTGAATGATACATTTTGGTTGCAGAGGGTTTGTGGCAGGCACCAATTCACCCTGGGTACAGGTACTGTGTGTGGAACAACAATGCCAAGCTCCATAACAATAATGAGGGGAGACTCCTAAGTCCATCTGCTTTCCTGCTAGTTAATGAATTTAGCTGTCAAACTATAGAGCTGTACAATAATCATTGGTTCATTTTTAATGACGGACATTAACTAGGCTCTCTGATTTCTAACTAAAAGTGAGTTACTGTAGAAAAAAAAAATGGTTTTCGTTTGCTGAAGGCACTGAAGGTAATTTAAAAATTTTCATTCAAAGGCTTAAATAAAAAAAAAACCCAACAAACAATGAAATGCTTTCAAACCTCTGCTCTGGAGAATTTGTGGGAGGCATCATATGTAGATGCTCTTGTCTGTCAGGTTTTATAATGTGAGGTGAGAGTGGTGGGTTTTTTGAATCCAGAAAACAATACAGAACACAAGCATGTCATCATAAACTCACCACATAGTTAATCTTTTTTTTTCTGCAAACATTTTAATTGCAGCTGCAAGAAACTGAAAAATCCTGCCTGATAAGCATGCTTTTCTGCTTTAAAAATACAATAGAAAGCATTCTCATAGAAAGCCTACACAAAAGCTCATTAAATTAAATTCTAGGGATTATCTCTGAAGGTAAGTGAATATAGAAGGCAGGTGGAGATAATGAAAGTGGGATATTATCCCATTAACATTTGCTCTGTTACTGCACCCACTTTGCTGTTATTTGTCATTAGCATCCTACCAGAAAGCTACACATGAGCTGATAACTGTAGAATACAAAGTGTAGCCTGCCACTCCTGCAGCGTTAAGGAAGGTGCTGATGGTTCGATGTCAGTCAGGGCAGTCCTATGCTGAAGAAAAGT
Source organism: Megaceryle torquata (assembly GCA_024611175.1). Lineage (NCBI taxonomy): Eukaryota > Metazoa > Chordata > Aves > Coraciiformes > Cerylidae > Megaceryle > Megaceryle torquata. Next base: position 4,549 of record JANIJG010000537.1, on the reverse strand, counting down.
GCAAGCTGTGGGTGAGGCTACAGAGAGCAGCAAGGTACTTAATCTGCCCTTCTAAGCAAAGCCAAATGCTGTTGGTGATGCAAGAGCTCTGCTTGGAGCCTGCCAAAAAAAAAGTGTATGCTCTTTCAGTGTTTCATTACCTCATACCAACCATTCAACAGCTAATGGCACTTCTCCTATTGAAAAGTGATCTAGCATGATGCACGTGTCCCACAGCACACACAACACCTCCAGGCTCTTCTTTAATAGCTAGGAACTCAATGTACTCTCTAAATACAGGCTGACAACAGCGGTGGTGCACAGCTACACTGGCCCTAGAGGCAGCTTGGGGAAGGAAGGCAGGAGAGACGGAGATCTTCCTGCAGCTCCTGGGCGGCAGGAGGAGGCAGAGGGTGACCCAGTGGGGTCTGCAGCTCTGTTGCTTCACTCATATCACACTGGGTTTCCCTAGCATGAAAGTCAAAGCAGAATACACGAGCAAGACAGCTCTGCTGTCTTGTCATCTCTGCCCTCCCCCAGTGGGGGGTCCAGGAGGTCCCCTGGGAAGAGGAGGGAATAAGCTACATTGCTGCTCTCCAACGGGTGCTCCCTCGAGAATCCAGGTCACAGTGGCAGACGAACAAGAGTGACTGGGAGCTAGTTTTCAAGGTTAATTCAAGAGACTGAGTTAGAGTTTTCCTCTTGTAGAATTTGAAAACATATTTCTGCAAGTGCAGATTGACTTTGCTGGTTCATCTAGTTAAGCACAAGCTTTTGTTCCTTCTGAGGAAAATGGGGTTTAGAGGATAAAAGCTTCCATGCAAGAATCTTTATGATGCCCCCAAGCAGATGACACTTTTACATGAGAGCAAAGTTTACAGCAGAAATGGGGACACTGATGACTGGCAAGCAATTCACTACAGCTTCTTGAATCCAGTACCCTCACTATTTTAACCTCCCCTCTTTCTTTCATCCTTTTCTTTCCCTTGTCACTGGAGTTTCTGATGTGATTTCTCTCCCTTGTCTTTCCATGTAATTAATCTCTCCTAATTGAATGCCATCTCAAGAACCAAATTCACATCTCAGTTAATCACTCCTCCCTGTTTTTAATGTTTTTTCCCTTATCCCATCTCTAGTTTGTTTATACACACACACAGAGACAAATCTGCTGAAGTGGGGAAAGCCCATTATTCCACATTTCTCCAAAGTGTAACTCTTTCCCCTCTTTTTCCTCTCTCACCCCCTAACTGGCCCTAAGGCCCTGAGTCTTATAAACATAAATACAATTGCATTTGGCTTTGAAGCACATGTCAGCCCTGTAACAATAAGATGCCCTACAGAGGATACCTATAGGCCATGCTTTGGCTTTTTAAACTTTTTTTCCTTCCTTCCTTCTCTCTGCTCCTGTTTTCATTGGCTTTCTGTTTTTGTTTGTGTCCTCTGTCCCATTTTTCATACAGGACCTCTTTCTGCTTCACCCCACCCCTGCAGCCTCACCTCAGAGGAATGCAAACCATATAATCATTCAAGGCTGATGAACTTTAAAACCCATGACATTCAAGTGGGTTGGAAATTAGACAAAACAATTTCACCCATCCCTTGTTTAGGGCCCTGATGAACAGCTTGCTGCAGCTCCTGAGTTAGTGTGCAAGAGGATGTGCTGCTGCATGTCTCTCTTTCATAAGGGAAACACTGGAATGTGGCTGTGTACCAAAAAGCCTGTTGTAACACGGTTTGTTAGAAGGACACCCTGGATCCCCCACATGCATCTCATAGACAGGGCTTTTCAGCTCACCTTCTTTGATAGTGAGCACATGGAAATGGCAGGATGAGTCTTGTTGATTGCTTAAGTGGAGTAATTTTTTTAGGCTAGTGAACAGACTAGCTGGCACATCTGTTTGGTCCAAGTAGAAGATCTGTTCCAAACAACCAAATAGAACTTTGCTTGCTTGAGCAAGAAAACAAGATCAAAAGGAGTTCCTAGTTTTCATTTTCCTGCTTTTTATAAACCATTTCTTAAGGCTGCCTAAGAAAGGCTCATGCAAGCCCTTTATTTTCTTTAAAAATCACTCCCAGGCTGGGTCAGAAATGTATTTTATTTACTTCACAAGTCATTTAACAGTGTAAGAGCAGAGACGGGGCGTTGGTGTCTGAGATTGTAAGGAGGAGGTACTTTCCCCTGTGCCCTGTGAGTGGCAGGGCTGTAGGCAGCAGCAAGAGACACTCAAGCTGGGGGGCACCCAGATGATGGGGAGCAACAGTGAGTCCCTGGGCTGGAGGGACCCCTGCCCACCACACAGCAAGCCCTCCACAGGGAGGGCACTGGGGTTTTGGCTTCAGGCATAGGCATCCAGAAGGGCCAGCACTTGGCTGGTGCAAACTAAAGCAGCAAACCTCACCCTCTCTCCTTTCACACGCAAAACCAAGCTTGCAGTTATCACAATAACAAAGCTAGAAATGAACTTCTTTTCTGGAAAACCATGAATATCAGTTCTGGGGTTGGCTTTTATAGGGTGAAGCTGTTCTTTTTACAGGAAGGGGTGGAGATTATTTCTTGAAAATAAGCTAACAAAGTGAAAATTAAATATTTTAAATTCAGCAGAAAGTGTTTGAATCCAGATTCCATCAAACCTCTAGGGGCATAAACTTAATTTTCCATGCAATTAGTTTCAAATCATGATAAGTGACAGATGCTTTCATTTATTTGGCTGAATTGTGACAATGTTCTCTTTCGGGTTTTGTTGGTTTTGTTTTTGTTTTTTTTCTGTAACCCTCCAAGCCTGATCCAAAATCTACTAAAGCCAGTGGAAAGACTCCCACTGTCTTCAAATGGGCTTTGGATCAGGCCCTAATTAGCCTTGGGCAAACCAATAAACTCAGATACTTAAATTATTGTATGTTAAGTATCAAACCATACTTTGTTTTCATTCTAAGTTTACTAGAAAAGCCATGAATAGCTTACATCTCTTCATTTAGGAATACCTAACTAAATTAGTATGTACAAAAAGCCTCCAACAAGTTAAAAGCCTACCCTGGGAACACTATACCTATATCCAGTTAAGAATGTGAAAAGTGTGTGATCTTTCCACAGACACAATGCACATTCCAAACATCACAAAAAAGCATATCCAGAAATCTTCTTCCAGCAGTCTTTGTATTCACTATTGATAGTTTGCTGTATCTCTACCTATACCATGGCAGCTGATATATGTATGCAATATAAAAGAATGTCAGTGTACACAAGGATGCCTATTAAATATAGCTATAAGCAACTACAATTTTTATTGATGTAAATAAACTACACTAGCTGAAGGATATTTTTGCTGATATAATTATATCTACATTAGAGTTCTTTGGGCATGACTGCTTCAGGTGAATTTTTCACACTTCATAGCAAAGCTGGCAAGACTTTTAAGAGTTATTAAGTTGTAGGCTGGATAACATTTTAGTTGGCAAAGTGTAAGCGTCTTGACTTGCTCTGCACTAATGTGATACAGTAGAATTTACCTAATGAGCACATTGGAGAAGGCACTTGATTTATATGCTTAAATCAAAATCTTGAATCCAGAACAGACCCAGTGCCAATCACAAATTTTTATAAAGACGGAACAATGCAGAAAAGGTACACAAACAAGTGCAGACAGCTGCCTTTTCGCTCCGTTTATAATTAGAGTAGACTGTACCCTACCTAGCTCACTCCCTTCCAGAAGTCAGGTAGCCACTTCATTATTGCCACATACTCCTCCGGCAGTACAGTTTATTATCCTGGGCTTGATGCCATGATAGCACAGCTACATGGATTTCAGAGTGGACCTGGTGTATGTCTGGCTAGCTCAGAATGGAGCCATGTAAGAATCTGCTGCATTGCTCTACTGGGTGAGACTTTTGGTCCAAAATTAGATTTCTGCCATGTAGGTGTCTATGTAGAAGTTAGTTCTCAAGACTCTTTTTAGAAGCAGTGAATTGGCCCATCTGGGGTTCAATTAACCTCATTCAGAGGTACATAACTAAAAGAGGCCAGAGGAATTACATGTGCAGGTATGCAGGGTGATTTCCAACCACCCTCATGAATGGCTGCAGCTTGGGCTTGATAACACATGGAAGCTGCTGGTTTATGTAAAAGCAAGATTCTATAGCACATTAATGAAATGAGTGCCACACTGAGCCATGGACACAGTATGAAGTGAGGATGTGTGCCTATGGGTAGTAAAGTCTAGTACTTTCAAGGATATTACTGAAAAAGCCTGTTTTGCAGACAGATCAGATCATTTATGTTGTCTAGGATTTGCTGTTTGTCTCTCCTGCACTCATTTGGGACTGCTGGAAGAACAGTCAGGAAGGTAATGCAATGCTGGCCCAAGTAAGAGTATCTCCAAACAAACTTGAAAAACAATGAGGGAGATTGAGTTAAGTGGCCTTTAGAAGACACCGTGAAGCTGGAGAGGGAGATGGATTTTCAGTTTAGAGGAGAATCCATGAGACAAGGTTTACTGATCTGAGTGGCAAGGCACAATCTGTGAAGATGCTCATGAGGAAGGCAACTAGACAGCCAGTAAGCTTGCAGATAGTT